>QKMX01370517.1:22889-33578 GCA_003401595.1 Venustaconcha ellipsiformis | reverse complement strand
ATATACATGTACAGCACTTAATGCATTATGGATTTTACTTCAAAAATGTAAGTTGTCAATATACATGTGAATTTCAGACTAGTCTGTCTCTATTTCATCAAAAGCACACTTTTATTACACACCCACCACTCACTTTTATAACTCACCCACTCCACAAATTTTCTTAGGTACATGAATCTTATTTTTCAGTATAAAGACAATAACACATAGACCTTCAAGATTATAAATGCAAAGTAATGCCATTAAAATTTTTACAAATGAAAGATATGGGCATAAATATAAAATCCTGATATAAGTACGCCAGTTGCTAGGAATGTTTAAGTACAGGAATGTGCATCTTATGGCCTGCTGGCCAGATTCTGCCTGAATCCGGTTTTATCTGCTTATTTGCAAGACTTTAAAGATTGCTTATATAGCACATGCCCTGGTGAAAGTTGCATATGTCTGATGCAGAGACTGCAATAAAATTTCATCACATAATGTTATGTTGTGTATAATAATTGATGTTAAAAGATGTACCAGGTCTCCAAGATATATCACTGATTGCAGTTCACAAACTGGATATACTATGCAACTAATTTATGCACATATGTAGGTACATGTACATGCCAAATATACTCAACAACCCCTCGTATTTTAAAACATATTTTGTAATGCACTTTGATACAATTACCCTTCCAAAACTAGTATACATCAGGTTTAAAAAATTAGGTGATAAACATCACTAGTACCATAATTTGTGGCCAAATGCCAAAGACCCCTTTGTTGTTACCTGAAGTAGAGAATATTTCCTATCTCATGCTGGAACCTGAGGAACAAGTCAAGTTCTGCCGTCTTAACTGGAACAGATTGTCTCTGATTCAGGTCCTCGACTAGATTTAGCTGGATGACCTGACATTAAGAAAGAATGATCATGTTTTTATATTGGATAGAAACATCAATCAAACTACATTCCAAGCAAAACAGTCATAACTTTCACAACAAATAATCAATTTTCCATATATATGTTCTGACTGCTTACTGTCATTAGTTTTAATGATCAAGATTTATATTCTACAAGTCTTCCCACATTTATAATATCAGACATCACAGAGGTCTGACTGACAATATTTTCGATGACTGTCATATTTCTCAGCTACGTATCTTGTGAAATCATTAAAGGAAAACCCCATGTCTATATAAATGACAATCTAATTAGGAGAAGTAGCAAAAGCAAGATTTTCAGGACTTAGTACCAGCAAATTAGACAACAGATTACGTATTTTGATTAAGCCTATGTGTCAATACAACTATATATACAAAAGTGATACGATTTTCATGCTAGAGGCTACATTACAAGTCTAAGGAGCTTTATTTTCCTATTATATGTTAAGATGAATGTTTTTTCAAAGTTTCCTTGCAATCCCTTCAGTAATTTTGAAAGTGTAGCAACAACAACAGTGTGCTCAATGACATAAAACAGGCAACACGTCATCAACCAAGTTCTTATGTTCTATAACCAATAGAACTGCTATAAAATCAGTGTTGTAATAAATTTACAAATGCAGTTAGCTCTATATGCATTGTTGCAAAATCTCTGAAGCTACATTTTTGTGGAAATAAAACAATCCACGGGTGAAACGTTCCTTACAGAAACATGATTTTTTTAAAAAATATACCATTCAGTGGATCGACACCTGTTTGGTTAGGTTAAACATCATTTACTTCAGTTGGAAATACCCTGCTAAAATATTAAAAACTGACAGATGCATATGCTTCATTCATATTTTGTTACCAAAATTATTTTCATTGAAACATTTAATGAGAAGTTTTAACTGATGATGTTGGAAGAAAAACAGCTGAATTTCAAGGAATGCGATAATGACAATGTTCTGTGATTTGCAATATTCCCATTAACTACAAAATTACATTCTATGCTTCTTGCAAGTTAACAAAGCCTTAAACTTCACTTTAAATGGATGAAATATTCTGTTATATCACGATACAAGTTTTAGACATCAAACGGTTGTTAGAATAATGCATTTATGCTTCTTGTTGTTGATGATGATTCAGTTATCAAAAATAGGGAGTGGAGATGGATGAGACAGCAGTAGTTTCTGTGGTTCAATGAACTATCTTAAATCAAAATTGATCTCTTGTTCTTTGTTGGGCACAGCAGTTTACTTTAAGTCATGAAATTCTTATTTCTGTAGTAAAGAACAACTTTTTCAAGATATTAAAACTTGGTACTGTTCAATGAAATTTCCTTAAGCTTTGAGTGACTCTAGATAAAAAGAATTTGAACAATACATATTAACAAAGATTTGGTTGATGAAGAAAAGCAGAAAGTAAACAATAGTAGCTAGGACAACATTAATTAAAATGCAGGAAATACATTGCAATTGATCTTGCCAATGAAATGCTTACCCTATAACAGGCCAAAAAAGATATAACAGAGCATTACTTTCCTACGACATCAACATGGTAGTACTTAAATGAATTAGTACAATAATACCATATTTATGGGTCAACACATTTGTTGTGAAACCATAAATTAATTTTTAAAGTATTTTTGTGCACTGTATGTTCTGGGACACATAATGTTTTCAAAGTTATAAGTTGTGGGACACCTTTTAATTCATTCAAAATTAGATGTTAAAAAAACTCACATTTTAAAACAAAACCTATTAAACTCTGTACTTGTATTAAATCTTACTCATCCACTCTATCACCACTTCCTCATCAACACAAACATACTTTTTCACCATATGATCCAGCTTTTGATGCCCAAATATCATTTAGCTCCCTCGTGCCTCAAAAATGTATCAATGACTGCAATAGGTCTCCTTCTGTTGATACAGCAGAGGATAGAATGTGATGTTTATATCTGTGCCAGTCTTGCAAATTCTTACATTTTTGACTCCCTTATTATCAAGAATTTTTACAGGAATGAAATCAAAGTCCATTCGTTTTTCATTCATGCTAATGATCATATTTTCAAGGATACCATCTTCTTTTCTGACTACCAATAATTAATTGGATTGATTTTATGCTCTCTTCCAAATAACTATGACCATCCATGTCTTCGCATGAAGTATTAGACCTATACAAACTGTTCCAGTGTTTCAATTTCAAAATGCTTGTGAACACAAGTTAACATAAACCAAAATTGACTTGCCTATGTTTGCCAACTTTATATATGAAAACAAAATCTGCACTTGAAAGAATCCAAAGTCAGCTTCTAGTAATATTCTAACCTATGTATTTGATATCCTACTGGTAAGTTCAAACAACGAGATTATTGCTTGCTACCAGGTGTGTCTATTCACTATATGGGCTTCTTTTAGTTTATCATCTGTAATAATAACTAATACATGTCTGCAGGATAAATATTATACAAAACATTAACTTGCTTTAATACTTATTTTGCAATCCATGCCAATGAAAAGACACTGATAATGAATGTATTTTCTGATACTGATTTTTATTTATGAGATATTGTTGTATTGTTAATATAATGCACGCTTGGTTATTTTATGCATTATACCATGTCCTGCACAAATGCAAGGTGCCTTCAAGTGTATCAGTTGATATATGACAGCCAAAGACAGTTTGTTACTCATGTATAAGAATAATGTTTTGTGTTTCCTGACATACACACTATTGATGGATGTGCTACATATTCAGAGTTCATTGATCTATATTTGTATTTAATTAATTTCTGATGAATAAAAAAGAGCTATAAACGATAACAAAACAAGGTAGTTTCTTTCATTTTATTACCAGATACATCTTTAATTTTATCTTTTGCTATTGCAACAAGCAGTGTGGGGTGGAGATTTGTGTAAATTTAACACACTTTATTTTGCCTCTTAAGTCTTGGCATATATGGTCTATGTGAGAAAGGTTTTCACCATAAGTTCTGTGACAGGAAGAAAAAAAAATATTTTATCATATACCATGGTGTACGTTAACAATGATACTTTGAATGACACAACACAACAGTCCTCTATTCAAATAACTGAAATTTTCGCCCAGAAATCATTTTTCTCATATCATTCACAAAAACCTTTGATTTTTTTACTACAAAATTAACTGGTTTCTCTCTGGTCAAAAGGTATGCTATGTAGCACTAATGTTACTATGTATAAATCATTTTTATTCTTACATCCACACAGCCAATGACATTTGACTTATTGACTCCTAAATCAACAGGTTCTTCCTTACCCCAAGTACAAGCTATATACAGATTTTCCTAACTGTATATGATGAATAGCTCAAATCATTGTACAGAAACAATTTTTACTATTTCGATCAGTGACCTTAATCTTTGACTTTTCCAGTATTAAATTGATAAGTTCCTTTGTTGACTGTAGATGATGGAGATTCTTATGAAACCATTTCTTTTCTTTCAGTTAAAGAGGCATTGACCTCTAAGCTTTTGATCCTGAAATTGATTGGGTTATTCCTTATCCTAAGTTGTTATCCATTCACAAGGATGGGTCACTGTAGATCGTCATCAAATTACTATTGGCAACAACTTGAGTGATAGTTGTGTACAGTATTGCTGGGATATAAAAATAATTCAAACAAAGTATAAAAAGACCATCGTTCACCCAGTGACCTTAGGTTTTGCTCTTTTTCACCACAAATTCAAAAAGCTTTTCTCTTTGATGAAGGTAAAGCCTGGAATGTCTGTGAAGAAAGCACTGTTATATCTCAGTAACACTTTGACTATAATAGGTACCCTAACATCTGACGTTCAACCACTATCATTGTCAATATGATCCCTTACAGAAACTGCATCAACACAAATTAATAACTGTACTTGGCCGAAAACTTAAATTGTTCTGAGTGAACGATTTTACTTTTTTCAGTCAATTTGATCTTTGACTAGAGATGGATAATATTTTCCTTTCTCATGTGCAATTACTTTTTCTATATGCAGTTCATAAACAAAGTTTGGTTTATGGTGGAAAACAAGTTCTTGTGCAGAAACACTTCTTTCCATGTGCGACTTTAACCTTCGATTTTTTTAACTCCAAAATTGATACTAGTTTTCCATATTGTTGAGTTTTCCATATCATAAAGTACAAACTATCAATAATGTTTGGAAATTGTGGATAGTGGACAGCTCAAGTTATTGTGCAGAAACAAGATTAGCAAATGTCATCTCCTAATAATGCACAGTTTTCGACCATGCAACATGTTCTATGAACAGCACATTATAGGCCAAACTTGACATTCATAATCTTCTATGGAAAGAAACAGCATCTTTGTGCATAAAACCATTAATCTTCTAAAGCCATAGTGACTTTGCCCTTTGATCATTTTACCTCAAAAGTCAAGGAAAATTATTTAGAACTAATGTAACTGAATGGGAGCCATTTTTTATTTTGTTACATTGACCTTGACTTACGACCTGTACTATAACAGCTATCCATTTATTCTTGTCCTCAATGAAACTAATCTATTAACATAGGTAATCTTTAATGGTAGAACTGTTGTGCAAAAAACCAATTCCTCTATTTAATTACAATGACCTTGACTGGCACGCCTTTGACCACAAAAAGTGATTTTCCATATTACAAGTGCAAACCATTCTTAAAATTTGGTACCTGCAAATTGTAGACTACTATAATTAGTTTGCATAAAGAAAATTAGTAATGGACAACATTTTAACTTCTAAATTCAAAACCTTAACCCAATGTTTAGTAGATTAGATTAACCTCCTTTTGCTATATGCGTGGAGTAATCAAAAAGGTGTAAATAACCTTAAGGTTGATGATTCTAACAGAGATAACCTAAGAAATGAATTTGCAACACAAAGTTAAACCAAGTCAGTGTATCAATAAATACTGGTCACATTGGCCTAATTGTATTATGTTGGTGCACTACACATCAAACTGAATCCACCCATCGATTTTCATGACTTTAACAAAGGCTTACTTTTTCATTAAGAGTTAGTTCATGGTTTTGGTTTTTGTGAGTTTTTTTATTTTTCTATGATGGGACTGATGTTGTTTCAATCAGTCATTAATAAGCTTTCTAGTTCAGAAACAGAAGTTATTTTGAATAGAAATTCAACATCAGTATACAAACCTAAAATGCATTAAGGACACAATTTGTACTGTCAAATTCATTCTGTTTGCTTAAGTCATTTGTAAATTGGATAGAAGAAAATACTTATTTGTACAGACTTGTAAAACCTTTATGACATAATGCTCTATGACAATTTTGGTTCAAATTTAAACTGGTCAAATTGATTTTGATAATTAGATGTAAATCCTAAATGATGATGGACAACATAGTGCACATGATGGATGATGGGTGATATATGACGATATAACAAACATATTGACTACCACATGTTCACTTTGCCTTGTAGTGTGGTGAGCTAAAGTCTGGACTTCTCATTTAGGGATAAAAAAGAAGTTTCGAAATCTCATGTTACATGCTACATAAAAAGCAATGCTTTGGAACAAACTTTTGTGATAAATTATATATGTCTATCATAAAGTTAGTGTTAATATTTACATTCAGTGTTTTTTCTAGAAAACAAGAACTAGCCTTACTAGTATTGCTTTAGAAATGTTATAAATATCAAAGGATTAACTTAGGTACGTTCTTGTAGTATGATAACATATGATTCTATTATGTTAAATTTTGTATAAAAAAAATGCTTGAATGTACTAGTATCGATGTCGGTGTCTCTTTGTTTACTCTGGTTGTATTTACAGTGCAGCTGAAACAGTACAGGTACTTCAATGATGATAAATATGTACTTAGTATTAAGGTATGTATGATGCTAAAACTAAACATTCTTTTATTTTTTTTCTACATAGTTCAAGTGGTTATGCTACTTTCTTTTTTAAATAAAATGTTTTAGAAACTTAAAATCTTTTGATCATTAAATTAAAAGTAAGGTTAGCATAACTGCATTTAGTTAAGTTCTGGTTTTGATTTTATAAACAATATTTAACTACAGAGACAGTTTTAGTAGTAAATACAAATGAAACTCTTGATGCAGCAAACCATTTAATGTGAAACACACTAAATAAAGGAAATGTTTGAAAATTTAATATTTTTGAGTCTCCATAATTTTAAGTTTTTGTGAACTTAATTCACAGTTTCAATATTAAGTTCTTATCAAATTATAAACAGTGACAATAGTTCAAGGACTCTCCAATACTCTCTGTACGGGTTTGGGCAATATGAATGACTACAAAACTGCATAGTTGTTTTCAATACTTTACATGTAGTGATCTAACAACATTGGTCTCACTTGTCATATAACTTGTTGAATACCATTAGCAGGCAACCATGCTTTCATGATAAAATTTGATAATATTGTAATCTGATTTGTAATCTCATTTCCCAATTCTAGCAGTTTATATTAATTTTCTTGTACCTTGATGCCAGAGTCTCTGAGCTTCATGAGTGCTGCTTCCAAGGGGAGCCAACTTGCAGGTACTTCTTCTCCCCAATAAGACTGCTCTGAAGCCAATTCGAAAATCCGGTTTTGCAGAGTCTTTAATTGAGAGTCTAACTGGGTGTTATCAATGGCAATAAACTCCACCAAGTGATGTTGAGTTGGCTTATCATTCAGGATGCAGCATATGCACTCAAAATACTTATTGATGATTTCTTGCTGCTGGGCCTAAAAGGCAAAGGTATACAATATGGTGAAAACTCTTGGTAGCTGTATAATTTACATATAGATTGCAACGTAAATCATTTTTTTTTAAACCTAGATAACTGAGCAAATATTCTTGAAGTTTATAAAATATATAAAAGATATTATTGCAACAGAATGATATATACATTACACGAAAGACATCATTTTGATATTATTAATCACTTATAATTATTATACAAGTAAGGAAGCTGTAGAATCAAAGCTCTGAACATATTTTATCCAAAGTTACATTATCAATATTGCCTACATTTTATAAATGTACTCTTGCATTTGTCTTTCTGTGAGCTATGGCTGCCAATCGAGATTTTGAAGCTTGTGGGGGGGGGGCATCCCAATTTATTTAAATACTTTTATTTTGTATTTTGGTGATCAAACCTTCTTTAATGCTTACTTATCCCAATCTTTTTATTTAATTTTTTTAAAAATTCCCACGTCTTTACAGAAAGTTATCTCCCTTACTTATTTTGGTGGTGGTGCAGAATTTCTCAATTCCAGGTAGTAAAAGATAATAAGTAATAACCAAGAACATGAAAAACACTTCAGTAAAATCGATGGTGGTAATCTAATCTGTAGACAGTTGAAACTTTGCTATGCAGAAATAATCAGTTAGTGACAAGGAGCAAATGTGAGGTGATGTCTGTGCACAAAAGTTAAGAGTACAACATTCCAATAATTTAAGAGCAAATATGATCTGCAAAGAAATGCATCCCCTCCCCTATCTTTGTCAGATCTGTCCACAGGTTAAGAGAGGAGCATGGCAGAAATGATGGCATTTTGCACACACAGTATGCAATTGTATAAATTAAGGGATATATATATATATTGGCTTTGTATCCAGTATTTTTGGTTTGTGGGTGGCCTTGACATGAGAACTATAATGATGACCACTTCAAGTTAATACAATATTGAGTGTTAGTGAGCTTGGTGTTTCTGATAAAGAAATGACAACAACTGAGTCAGAACTGAAAACTTTGATGATCATTGAATCAGGTGGTATGCTCATACTTTGATTACTTGTTTAAAAATGTCATGACCCCTGATGCATGAGGTATGCTCCCACTGAGCCAGGGTTTTCACATAAAACATTCTTACCATCACTGAGAAAGAAGTTTGCAAATGAATGGGTTGCGGAGTCAGTGGCATAGGGTTTAAAGTAACATTTTGAAGACCAGTGGACACAGCTGAAGGTCCGAAGTTAGGGGTGAAGGTAAAAAAAAATAGTGTAAAATTAAAGTTAAGGTAGTGAGAAGTTATGTTTCATTTTGCCATTGCTGAGGCATCTGACATCTAATTAACAATGACATCTGAATCACTATAACCAAGAATATTTCAGTGGCAAAATGTGAGATAAAACGGTAAATAAACTTGTATATATTGCCAGCGAAAATATAGTGCCTGTGGCTGATAAAAGTAAAATTTGCAGTTTGGTCTACTATACGTACCAAACCTGATATGATATCCAATCTCTTCACAATCTAATGATGTTCATCTCCAAAGGATATTGATCTAGGCATATTACCAGTTCAATCCATTAATACAAAAATAAAAAAAATATGGTGTATTACCATTTACTGCAATGAAATTAACTGTACCTAAATAATTAACACATTTCCCGAAGTTTTCATCCCGATCACAAAGTAAATAAACATTTTAAAAATAAAAAGAGGAATCACCTGTCTTGATGGTAATTCCAATTAAGCTGGGACCAGCAAATACATTGATCACTAATATCATCACCTATTTAGTGAAGAAAAGTTAAACAAATGTCATTATCAGCCTCCACTGCTTCAAAGTCTGCTCTACATACTGGATTTGAATTCCCCATACAGGAATAACGATTTTCTTCTTGAATTTAATTTGGACAGCTTACAATGAACACTGGTGGCATGAAAAGTTCAGCAATAACAAATACAAATTTTAAACAATGCATTGCAGCCATTCATTGTTGCATATGTGATCAATTCAACTTAGTTTATATGCAGCAATAGGTGACACACTACCAAAATACTTAAAACAGTACTCACCAATATGGTTGAGTGGTTGAGATAAACAATCAATCAAATAATATCACTCATCTCATGAAGCAGTGTTCAATGGACTTGTCTTGCTACAAATTGTGATTCCCCTAATAAACAACACTGTTCTCTTTGGGTATTCATTTCATTCCATTCCTTTGTATTCACACAATAATCAAATGTCAGTACATTATCAAACTAAAACCGATGAGAGAAGTCCACATTGTCCAATTGCATACCAAACCTACATTAGACAGCAAAATCTTCACTGTACTCATTCAGTTTCTGTTGAAGAAACTTTAGTCAAAGGTTATCCTTAATATTCTGAGAGTTTTACAACCCAGCTCTGAACTTTTGTACAATCATGTTATGAATATTATGTTACTGTTGAATCACTCACTGACAGAAAGCACCACATTCATCAGAAGAAGCAGAATGTCCCCTATCCAAATATACATATGTTTAAAATATTTTAAAAATGTTATTTCGTGTTTGTTGCTTCAGAATTTCTCATTATGTGCACCAAACCCACCTGAAATGTTCTTTCATTTGAGAACTTCTCTATTTCAGCTTACTTGTGGATTTCTCATTCTCACTATCAAATATTAGATACCACAATAATGAAATTGCATAACTTTAATTTTCACTTTAATTCCATTGTGACCTACCTTTGGAATCTTATCCAAATGTGTTCCAACTAATATTACAGGGGGGATATCAGGATTAGACAATGGTGCACAGGAATGTATGGAGTTCATCCAAATCTCAATCACGTCTGAAGACAGAATGTAAAATATTTTATAATATCTGCATATAATAATAATCATAGCGTAAGCTACCATAAGCTAATATTTTAGGGAGAAGTCACTTCACTCTTAAAAGACCAAAAGGAAGAAGCTTGATCGTACAAGGAAGCATGAATAATGCCAGGATGCTTTCTTGTAGAAGTCATTCTAGGCTTGAAATAATAATAATAATAATAATAATAATAATAAT
>QKMX01370517.1:12498-22689 GCA_003401595.1 Venustaconcha ellipsiformis | reverse complement strand
AATAATAATAATAATAATAATAATAATAATAATAAATGCCCAAAACTGATTTGTTAAATTTAAAACAAGTGCAATAGGAAACATTCATATTTTGATTTGCCTTACAGCTTAATGCACTCCAAAACAGTACTTCTATCAACAGAATAAGGTAACATTTTGTGAAATTTGAAAACTTTCAGGTATTAGTGACAAACGTAAATACCTGTGGAATCTGATCAATGTGTGTTCCCACTAAAATCACAGGTGGTGGGATGACTGCATAAGATGTATTAGAACCTGCAGAATTCAAGTTTTCACTGTCAGGTGGTGCACAGGAATGTATGGAGTTCATCCAAACCTCAACTAGGTCTGCAGAAGCCAAAATGATATACATCACTGACATTACATATCCTTATTGACAAGATAATCTTAATATCAATACTGACTTGAAGTGTGATATACATGTTCTTCTTGTCAAGATATATTGAAAACCAAGTGACTTTACACATGTGAAATGTAATGTATATGTTCTTATTGACAATATAGTCTTAAAACCAATTTGACTTGAAGTGTAATGTGTATATTCTTATTGACAAGATATATGTAAAACCAATATGACTCTAAGTGTATTTTGAATGCTCTTATTGACATTATAGTTTTAAAACCAATATGAATCTAATTGTGATGTGTATATTCTTATTCACAAGATATTTATAAACACAATAGTGACTGAAAGTGTAATATACACGTTCTTATTGACAAGATATATTTACAATCAATAGTGATTATGAACATATTAAATGTAATGTGTATGTTCTTTTTTGCATTTTCATTATATAGAAAGAGTCCATAACCCACCATGAACTCTGCACATCATTGTGCCTTGACTGTCAAAGTAACACTTGTCTTCTACAATATCACTGACATCTCTACTGGCATCTGAAACCAAGAGGTAAATCGCACGTCTTGTCAGGAACATCTGGTGTGTTGTGTAAAATGCATACTGTCCGGCAAAGTCCAAAATTGTCAAATATGCATATCGGCTTACATCTTGTTTTACTTTAATGGGATTTTGTTGCAACAACTTTAGCATTTCCCTTAATGGATCTGTCCTGTGAATTTCAGTGGCAACATTTTCTGCAGGCGTGGATACAGGCATTGTGGCAACTACAGTGGAAGGAGATTCTTCCTGTTTACTAGCTGTAGATGAAGGATTTTGGCCAAACTTCTGCTCTTGAGAACGGTGATATAGTACTTCTGTATCCTTGACCTCATCAGCATTATGACTCATAGGACTGTTGTCAGTTCTCTCCCTTTGCTTAGAGTTTGCACCCTGTTCTGAAACAGCTACCCTATCCCTAGTTTGATAGTTTTCATTTAGGACCTTGACAAGGCGCTGCAGTTTATAATCCTGTTCAGAATCTGAAAACAGAAGGAACAGTGAATACATCTGCATTCTGCATTGCAGCAAAAAACAATCAAGCTGATATGAAAGCTGAAAGAACAATACAGCTCAAATGATTTTTGTTCTTCCGCTATATTTAATAGTGCAAATATGTTCCAGCATGCTCACTACAAGTGCTGTGATGGAGGGGTAAAAACCAAGCCACTCACTACCAAATGCCTGTTGTCATACATATAAACTGAGAATTGCACATGAACTTATGGAAAATAAACCCTTCCAAACAAATGTGAACAGTGCTAAAAGAGAAAATATAAAAGGAAAACTGTCAAAACTCTTGAAAACGTACATGTATGTAAGCACATGGCAAAAACTAATTGTGCATGGAAAGACTGAGTGTAAAGTAACTGATTAGTAATCTGATAGCAAATTATAATTTATCTTTATGTCAACTGCATGTTTAACAAACACTAAAAAAATTTGAAATAATAAATATTCAAAGCAATAGATTATATACAAATATTGGCAGTATATATTCTTTACTTGCACAGGTCAATAAATATCCAAATCATGCAATCAATAGATATGAACATTCTACATGTGCATTTATTAGTATACTATTTCTACCATCAGGACAAATTTATGTTTCTGTCTTTCTGAAACCACAGTTTATTATTTCAACCATCAGGACATATTTCTATTTCTATCTTTTTGAGACCACAGCATATTATTTCTACCATCAGGTCAAATGTATGTTTGCATCTATTTGAGACCACAGCATATTATTTCTACCATCAGGTCAAATTTATTTTTGCATCTATCTGAGACCACAGTTTATTATTTCTACCATCAGGACAAATTTATGTTTCTATCTTTTTGAGACCACAGTTTATTATTTATACCATCAGGTCAAATTTATGTTTGCATCTATCTGAGACCACAGCATATTATTTTTACTATCAGGTCAAATTTATGTCTGCATATTTTGAGACCACAGCTTCAACATCGTGTTGAAGCATCAAGCATGTAGTAGTTTATTATTTCTACTTCCAGGACTAAGTCTTCTTTGCATCTTTCTTGGTCCAAAGTGTCAACAAGAAAAAAAAATGACTAGAAAGAAAAAGGGAAGGCTGATTGCTAGAGTAAAGCCTTCCCCCTTACAAGCCTGTCATTCTATTCACTAGCCAGACACATTTTTTAAAACATACATTTTCACCACAGTTACTAAATCAGTATTTTTTAGTGAACCATTATTCAGTTTAATTTCATTTTAAGTTGAGTAAATATCTGGCCTGCATTGCAAAATCCTGGTTACCAGTAAATCCTGCATCAAGAAGATGGAAATGTATCTTCTATTGTTAAAATAGTATGGCATCCTCAGCAGGCAAAGGGGATTTGAATGGCTACCATGGCTTAAGATGAGCTACCCGCCCCCCAAAATATTTGTGGAACATAACTAGGTTATGTTATAGCATTGGAAGTCATGGTGGGCCATAATAACAAAATGTAGGCTATTTGTTGATTTTTATTACTGAGGGGTTGCAATGATTGGTGGAAGGCATTGCAATAACTGTTCCAGCTTCAAATCAATTATACTAGTCAGTTTGTCCCCCACCCCACCTCTGCACTAGTACCGTTTTAATCTCTCTCTTTAATAAACTTTAATATATTCCATTGTCAGAAAAGGAAAATCAATCTAAAACTTGCACAATTAATTCCATCACAACCACTGCTATGAAGAATTATGTTCATTAATGCCATAAATGCATTGTGATCTTAATCATTGCTACAAAATTCAAACCAGGAACCCATAAGAGTATGCAATATTTTATACATCATTCAGCTGTAAATGTTCTTACTGTTAACTTCACATTTGACATGTAGTAGTTGTCATGCACTGGGCCATCAAAAGGGGCAGGTAGGGTGGTGGAAACAATTTTGTGCAGTTCTCACAGTAAAATCACCAGACACAATAACAGGAAAGAACAAAGATAACTGGAGAAGAGAAGAAGGAAGGAAGAAGCAGAAGAAACTGACATTCATAGTAAAACCTACTACATAATGAATTTTGACAAAGAGCTAGATGACACCATCTATGAAGGTAGTGATTCTCCGTGGAGATGACACAAACATAAAAAATATTTTTTTAAAAAGCAAGTGAAAAAAAAGTAAAAAAGGATCCATAAAGGACACTCAGAAAAAGAGAAAGTGAGAGAAAAAGAGAGACAACATTCACGCATGCAGAGAAAAGAATGGTAAAGGACAGGCATAAAACAGTTGTTAAAAGCCCAACTGACCTTAGTGCAGAGTTCACTCTTCCAATCCAACTTTGAGAACAAAGGAGGGAACCTCGACCAACAAAAAACTGTTTAAGAAAGAATAGTACTGAATTTTTAACCCAAGACCCCAATGTTCAAAGAGTGTATGATAATTTGAACTATCGCTATTAGCAACATCATAAACAGTATTGAGGCAACCATCTGTAAATAACTGACTTGCTAAATTCTGTTTAAAAGAGTCATTATGGAATTTAACTAAAAATGTCATGTTGCCATAATCTAGCTTTCTCTTACTTCTTGGAAGATGAAAATCAGCTTATTTAGTTTTGTCAATTTTGTCATAATATGACTTCCTCTGACCATTCCCTCCCCTTATTTGTTAAAAGATATTTATATCTGGGATTGGGATCAGAACCAATTGCTCATTGAAAAGTCGGAATATGCTGCCACCATGTTACTTATTTCTGGAAGCTGAAAATGAAATAAATCAAGGTCTCGTCAGTTTTATGCTACACTATACATGCCAGATCTTTTTGAAGTACACACATGTTATAAAGTTATATTCTGGACACCAAAGTTGGAAAGAAGTACAATCAGGGATTATAACTCATCACATAAATGGCAACATGCAAGTCTATGAGACAATGATCTTACCTAACTGCATCAGCATATGTTGAAAGGTTCTTGAGATATGCCAATTTACATATTTTGTGAATATATGTAACTAACTTTATTTGGTCATAATTCTGTCCAAAAGGTAGTTGATGAGACAAAGCCATAAAAAGCACATCTAGTGCTGTGAGACAAAATATACCCAACTGCATCAAACAATATGTTCACTGGTTCCTGTAATATCTTAACTACAAAGAATATATACTGTTGAGGGATGTAATATTGACATAAAAGATTTATAATGCTGCCAGAACAAGACCAACCAAGACAAAACCTTTACAAAAGCATATCTGTATGTAATAGGAAATTTTTCTACCAAATGGTTACAATGTTCTGCAGGTGAATTTGTGTATGGACAATTGTCTCAATGAGTATGTGCAAAAGTATGAAGCTTTATGGAAAGATTTATCCAGTTCATGTAGGATTATTGAAACTGCAAAAACATATGACACTCAGTTTAGTCACAGAGACCAGAAATATGGTGAGACTGTTGTATAGCATGCAGCTGAATTAAAGAGGTTACATGACAAGGCATGATGAAGAGACCAGACAAGAATATATTTACTGAGAAGGTATCTTGATGGGTAGATAGATGATAAAGCTCACTTTTACACTGAGTATTTTAAACAACCGAAATAGAGATGATGCCATCCTTCAAGTTGTAAACTTCCAAGAAACATGTAAGAATAGAAAAAGAAGAGTGAAAAAATGAACAGTCCAAAGACACAGGTGTTCAGCAATTGACGAAGATAATAGTCTGGTGACTGAAGATGAAAATCTGCCTACAGAGAACAGAGTTGCAAGGGCAGCACTAGGGAAGAACAATAATAAAGTCTTTAATAAATAAATGCAAGAATTTACAATGGCTGACAAAGGCAATAGTTAGAAGAAAGATTCAAATACAGATTAAATTGATTTGGATAAGCTGAGAGAGGTTATACATAAAGAGATAAGAAAGAAACCACTAATTTAATTTAGAGTTCTCGTCCAGGCTCATGGAAACCAGCTTACAGCAGGTTTTATAATGGCCACAAAAGTAAACAAACAAAGTCACCAAGACGTGTCTCATGGTGAAAGGCAGAGTTATCAGTGATGAATAAGGTATGTTTTATTTGTGGTGATCTTTATCATTTCAATCACAAATGTTCAAGAAACCAGAACAGATATGACAGGAAACCCATGACATAGAAATCTTAAGATAACAGATCTAAATTATGGGCATTGCAGCACAGGAAATTTTTATACAAATGGGGGCTGACTTTATTGGCAAAGAGACAATCCAGGTTTTAAAGGAAAATGTCCTCAATGAACAAACTATCATTAATATACCTGTCAGTATACCTGTTCATAGAAGTGTACCATAATCAGAGGGCATACATGTTAATCCTTTTCTATCATCATTCTCACTGAAACAATGAGCTGTGATAGGCACTGCTGATCAAGTTACACCTGGACAAGCCATAAAGGTGGTAACTCTAAAGGAAGAAGAATGTGAAAAATTGAATGATATTGATCAATCTAATGGGGAGAAACATAACATATACCACTTTAAACAATCTTCCAAATTATATACAATATACTTGTAAAGAAGGGAACGCTTTAACAAGGAAAGCAAAGAAAGCTCAAAAAATTACACAGAAGGAAAACGAAGAAAAATATATACCTGAACATTTGAAAGCACCTTTTAGAGAATCATCAAATGGGAAGACGTTTTGCAACAGAAAGAATTAGAAAACCTGCTCATTGATTTCTATGATGTTTTCTCTCAAGATGAGAATCATTTAGGACTTACTAATCTTGCAGAACAAATGACTGACATAGGGAATGCAAAACCAATAAAGCAGCCCTTCAAAAGAGTAATGTTAATGAAGAGAAAGAAGTTTTAGATAAATTGAAACCACAAGTTTTACTTAGAAAATCCAAAACTCCTTGGTTATCTCCAATTTTGTTGGTCTTAAAAATATGGTACTGACCTTCCATGTGTAGACTACAGAAAATTGAACACTGTACTGTGACAAAAGTGGATGTTTCTCCTATAACCAAGAGCTAATGAATGCCTTGATGCAGTTGCAGGGGCAAGATTTTTCAGTACAATAAATCTTAACATCATGATTATTTCAAGTGCCAGTTATGGATGAAAACATCTATAGGACTACATTGTGACTAAGCATGGTTTATATGAGTTTACAATAATGGCACAGAGTTTGACCAACAGTCCCACAACTTTGCAATGAGTAGTTGAGCTTGCATTGAAAGGATTGCAGTATTTTCATATATCATCTATATAGATGACATGATAGTGTATGGAACTACTTTCTGCAAACACATGCAAAGACACAAAACTGTTCAAAGTATTCAAATGTCTAATTTGAAATTGAGACCTAACATGTGTGAACTTTCAAGGATGAAGTTGGCTTCCTGGGACACCGAGTCTCAAAGAATGGAGTTAATTCTGGTCCAAATAATGTTGCAAAATACTACAATGGAAGAATCCAGAAAATGTGACTGAACTACATTAGTTCTTGTGTACCTGTCCCTATTACAGACACTTTGAGATTTTTCAAGATAACCAAGCCATTGTTGGACTTAACCAAGAAGGACAGCTCACTGGAATGAACAAAAGAGTGCCAAGCAATTTTCAATCAGCTGAAAGGGGCTTTATCACATATGGAAGCCATGGCTTTTCCAAGAGATGAAGGAACTATCATCCTTGACACAGATGCATGTGATGCTGTAATAGGTGCAGTCCTGTTCCAAATTCAGAATGACAAAGGAAGGGCTATCGCTTATGTAATTCAGTTACTGAACAAGACTGAACTAAACTACTGTGTTAACGATTAGGAGTTGCTGACCATTCAGTACTTTATTAAATATTTTAAACATTATATGATGGGGAAAAACATACTGTAAGAAGTGATCACCAAGCTCTAAAATGCTTGTTCGTCTGAAAGATCCAAAGGGTCTAATAGCTAGATGGCTCGAAATATTTCTGGGTATAAATTCACAGTATTTCAAAGGCGGGTTGCAGTAATGGGAATGCAGATGACTTATCCCACTATTGTAATCCAAGGGACTGCAATTATTCTGATGTAGGCACAGAAAAATGCCTAAAATGTGTGCCATGTAAGAAATGTCATAAGAGGCAAAAGATATGCAGAGTGGCCCACAATAATCTGCATCAGACACTTGTAGAGTCAAAATCAATGAGTTTAATGATACAAAATGGAATAGAGTTGTGCATAAAGTATATATCAATCTGGAACAAATTTTTTAACTCTTCAAAAAAGTTTGCTGCATCTGAAGAAGGGAATCGAGCTAAGCAGAGTTTTTGAAGCAAGTTGTTGAGAAGATACTAGAAATTATCAAAAGTATCATTTGTTTTTTTTGTGCAACTTCATGTAGAGCATACATAGATGGAGTAGCCACTCGCAGTGATATCAGCTGTATCAGATCATACATTCCATGGTCATAAAGCTATACTGCATTTGATATGAAGTAATTGCAGCAAGAAGATTCCGACATTGATCCAGTTTTAACATGGCTTCAAGAGGACAAATGACCATGTTCAAAAGAGCTTGCCACATCAAGACCAGCTATACAACATTATGTACTCAGTGGAAAGACAGACTTTAGAAACTTTAATAAATGAGATGGCTCAGGCTCACATCTTTAATTACTTACTCCTAGTTCTTTGCATAGAGAAGTGATGTACAAGATGCATAATAGGTTGCTCTCTGGGCATTTTAGAGAATAAAAACTAAAGAAAAGAATTTACAGAGGTACTTTTGGCATGGAGTTAGAGAAGATGTAGATATCTGGGTTTTGCAATGCGAGGTTTGTGGAGCAAATAAATCTCCACCCACCAGTCCAAGTGGACCATTAGGGTCAATGATGGTAGGTGCACCTATGAATAGGTTGTTGTCATACATTCTTGGACCATATCCTAGAACAACAAGAGGAAATAGATTCATATGAGTTGTCACAGAACATGTTACCCAATGGGTGGAAGATTTTCCTGTGACTGATCAGACAGTTAAGACAGAGTTATTCTGAATGAAGTGATACGTCATCATGACTGTCCTGCTGATCTGCACAGTGACCAGGGTCCAAATTATAAAGCCAGGACTTTTGCAGAACTTTGTTAACTTCTTGAGATAAGAAAGACCAAGACAACACCAAGAAATAACCCATGGCAATGGTCAAGTGGAGTGATTTAACAAGACGCTAGTCTAGTTGATAAGGTGTATCTATCCAAACAGCAAAGTGAATGGTATTTAAATCTAGGTTGCCTTGCTGGCGCATATAGAGCATCACCATAAGAGAGTACTGGGATGACTATTAAATTGTTGAGGTTGGGCCATGAAGTAAGGTTACCTGCAGAAGTTGTAATTGGGAGCAAACCATTTCAACGAAACTGTATCTACCTATGGAGTCTATGTATATTGAAGAAGAGCAAATTGTTTGTTTTTTATATTTTATATCATTTCACCCTGATATTATGCTAAAATTTAGTTACATTTTAAATGTTGGAATTAGTATTACTTTGCCCATATTGAAAATAATAATACCAATAAATTTTTACTTGGAATGATTAAGAAGTTTATATAAAAATAAACTTTAAAGAAATTTTATTTAATGACTCTACAGTGTAACTAAACTAAGCCTTTTTTTCAATGTAATACATCCCAAGACATTGATTGCTTTTTAAAAAAAAAATATTTTGTTTAAAATGTTTTAATTAATTTAATGGGAACAATTCATTTGCCATGAAAGTAATATTTAATTTCACTAAGCATTTTAGATGATGATATTCAATGTTAAGTTCAAATGTAATTACATTATGGAATAATTGAAAGTGTTCATATTGTGCACATGATCAGTTTGTGTTGAGTTGTATGCTCAGTTTATTTTCTTATGGTTACAGTTGTGTCACTGTTAATAACATCCATAATTATTTCATTATGTTAATGGTATATACTGATTGTTTCATTTCACTGCTATGTTGGTAGAGTGAAAGTTTGTGTTGTTGTTTTTGTAAGTTGTTCTTAGGGTTGATGCATATGGCAGGAAACGATTACATTTATTGTTTAAAGTGTTCAGCATATTTGTAAATGGCTACAATTATATTTATGCATAATTTGATTTCTAAAGTTACAGTCATTATCATGTATAACTTTCCCTTATTGTCAATATTTTACAGGTAATATTTATTGCAGACTGACAATATTTTCTGTTTTTATGTTTATTGTATAGGAAGGACTGAATTATATATTTATTTAACAGGTTTATTTTTTGTGAGGACACTTCACATTAAGCAGCAAGTAATGTGAGGATTTAACATGTTTACAGCAGTGTTATATCTATGTGGTAATCATATTAGAACTATTGATCAGTTGCTTGATTGAGATCTTTGGAACTATTGATCATGTGCTTTATACCGCATTGTGATCTTTAAAATAATTAGTCACATGTTTTATATTGCAATATATAGGGATTTAGCATATGTACAGCACTGTGACATGATGGGGAATAATAAAAAATAAGAATAATATAAATCATTTTTAATAAACATATTATTTAAGCTGAAACATATTTCTTTACCAAATATTTTATGTTTGTCGGAGATTACCAGAGCATCATAACACGAGAGTTAGTATGCAGAGCGATCTACCATCATGCATAAGGTCAGTCGTAAGGATGGTCAAATGTTTATTTTAGGGAACCATATCCATTTTAGGTCAGAAATAAAAATTATAGGTACGTGATGTAAATTTAATAGTATTTGAACCTGTAGAAAATAAAGCTGATTTGATCATTGTCTATTACAGATAATGGAGGGGAAAGTTGTTGTTGTTGTTG
>QKMX01370493.1:7901-20691 GCA_003401595.1 Venustaconcha ellipsiformis | reverse complement strand
AAACCCCTAGGCCGGCGACATAACTGGGTTCGACTGTACAATACTCTTAATGTGGTTATTGTTTTTGGACCCCACTATGTGCAGCTTATTGCAGAAGCGGTAAATGAGGAAATTCCCAGCCCATGTGTTACCTGGAAAATATCTAGTAGATCACCTTTGATAGAAAGCATCTTGGCATAAGATTTTTCAGTATTGACAGATGATACTCATGTGCAATCAAAATGTCAGTGAAGATACAAAAAAGCAGATTTACCTTAAAACATTGTTTATGGCATCTGTGGTCAACAGCATTGGAGAGCAAACCTATTACTCAATCAGATTTTTCAGCCACCCACTTTCATTTGGCCATTTCAGATGTTATCCAGGTGAGCAGTTACTGGCTCACTTAGGGCTCTTGTTTGGTGGTTACTATGATGTCTGTGTATTCTGCATAGGGGGAGTGAGATCAGCATTCCTTGCTGATTTTGTACTTGTTTTACTTGGATTTATTGTACTTTAAAGCAAAAGGAAAGGTTTTTTCCAACATTTTGTTCAGGGATTGTAGAATTATTTTAAATTCTGAGATTACAGCATAGGATACCATTTTCTGACATTTTGGGACAAATCTGTATATTTTTTTTTTCTTTTTGCTTGCAAAGGTTCAGGACAAACAGTCCTGATATGTGTGGTAATTAAGATGTAATCCAGTTATCCCTTTCAGTTTGAGCTAAGTTATCATCATGTCTGTCCACCTGCAAGTGTATACTTTTTATACAGTTTATATAAAGTTTATTCTGCTCCACTGTTCCGTAACTTTTACTTAAATTAAGTATGGTATAAATTCTTTACAAAACATTTTAGATAACTGTATAGTCCTTAATCTAGCCATCCATCTTAAGTTTTATATTTTCCATTGTATTACATGCATTTAATTATATGTATATGTATAAATTGATAGTTTGCTTGCTAGCTAGCTGAATAGGTAGATATGTAGATGGACAGATGGATTATGAGATAGTTGACTAAACAGATACAGAACAATAGGTAGTTAAGCAGATAACCTTCTGCAGATGTCAGAGTGGTTTTCTTATCAATTAACATAGTTTGACACTTTTAGTAAAAGTAAAGTTACATATTATATCAATTATTTAGTCAAATTACGAGTCCTTTGTTCTATTTTTTTCAGTGGTAATGTGGTGATAGAGACCAAATTTTTTGATGGAGATCTACTAGTCAGCACATCCAAAGTACGAATTTTCTATGTTTGATGAAGTTACCATATGGACAGTTTCAGTCTTAATTAACACATCTTTTAACCATCCTAGATATGTGGTGATGCAGTGAAATAGACCTTCATTCATTCTTGTGCATTCCTTTATCATCTTCATGGATCCCTGATGTCAACACATAATTATTACTCATCTTGAATGCTGTACATAATTTATTAATGTATACAATTTATTTAGTGGTTACTGAAGAAATGCAGGAAATATTTTGGTTGAAAAGAGTGAATTTGGATTGCGTAGTAGTAAAAAAAAATACTAAATTTATTTATTTTGTTTTCTTTTCAGGATTACTAATTGTAGTTCCAATAACTTTTGTTTTATTTTAAATTATTATTATATTTGCACATTTTACTGACTTGTTTTTAATATGAATTATCAGCAAGCTAAATTCCTATTTTTATCTATTTTATTTAATTTAGAAATTGAGTACAGTGTGAAATCATTAGCCATTAATCACTGTTAGTATTACACCCGTTTTCATAATGATTACTACATTCTGTTTAGACCGAATTGTTAAAAAGTAGCAAATCAAAATAAGCATGTACAGCAAGTTTAACAGATGAATATTTTTACTCAGTTTTGGCAGCAAATTCTTTTAACATAAAGAATATTATGAGTGTCAAGGGGTTATTGTTTGGGGATTTTTAGCCACCTGACTTGCACATGTAGGTAATTATTTGGCCCTACTATGACCTTTAGACGGGTCTTTGTTGTACATTCTTTTTTCTTGTATGTAACACATGTGATCCAGTAAATAAGCAAAATCTGAATGAATTGAGATGAACAGTGTCCATGTAATGCAATACTGTAATTGTTAAAAATTTTGTGGATCTTGCACTGGTTATTTTGTCCTTATTGTCATGTCTGTAATTCTGTTCTTATTGTCAATTTTTATTCTTTGCTTAGTGTCATGCCTGTTATTTTGTCCTTATTGTCATGATTGCTATTATTATTTTTTTCATATGTTCTTGTACACCTTGAATTATTGTTGATGAGTGCTATGTTCATCAAATTAGTGTATCATACTGTCATTTTAACCAAGTCTAGCGAGTTGATATAATTTAGAATATTTAAATGTAGTTTTAACACTCTTCAAAGTTTTCATTTCCCTTTGGTTAATAAACATGGGATGATTGAATGTGTATTATCATTGGCATGGGTTTTGGTGCTTTTTTTAAACTTCAAATGCTTTGAAACATGATCATGGAAAAATACAAATTTTTTTTTTTATAATTTAAATGTAACCTAACAGGAATCAAGTTGATATGGTGACGTAGCATACAAGTCAGTGTGGAATGCAGCAAATGCCACGATCTTCCATTACATAAGTTGAGTCAAACTGCAAATAACTTGGATCTAGATCTTTCATAACATAATGTGCCAGCAGATCAGGGTCTTTATTATTTGTTCTACTGACTGTTCCTTACAGGGGGCATAGACCCAGATCTGCTGATACATTATTTGTTAGCAGATATGAATTTCTGCATTGGAAGCAACTTAAAAGCAAGTATATACAGTAAGTGTTTGTAGCCCCTAAGATTTGGGACAACAAACTGATCATTATTTTGATTCCCATCTTTCTCAATATTATGTAATATGGAAATTGGATACATTTTATTATTTTATACACTTCTCGATATGTGTATGTACCAGTGATGCAAATATTATCCAGTTGTTGTTTGTATTTGTTAAAAAGTTTAAATTTATTGCACAGCATATGTTAATCTTTATTTAAGTCAAGCTTCTATTAGAAAATAAGTTTTGTCATTAGGTAGGGCTTGGTGGAGGCTTGAAATGCATTCACTTGTGCATCTATGCCCGTGTCCATCCATATGAAGTCTATTAATCTATGCACACTATATTAATTGTGTCAGTCAGTACATCTATCCACACTCTTGATTAATTACACTACTAACTGTTTTTGTTTTTCAATGATGCAGTCAGCTTTTAAAATACATTTGGCCTCAATCAAATTACTTGATATATGGGTACAAGGTACCAAACATTTACCAAAAAGCTCATAGGCAGGCTAAACATACATGTGATGACCAGCTTATTGTTAGGCTCTTAATATGGAGATCATTTTCAAATATTGTTTACCTGTACTTTGAATTACATTATTATAAGAGATGTCCTGTTGAACAAGCTGGTACTCCATCAAGAATGCAACCTCTGAGTTTATATTTTTATTATGCCCTAACTGCTTTTTCAAGATGAGATCATGTTGATCTGGTTCTCTCAATTTTTATGTCTGCCTCTCCAGAACAAGTTTGTTAGCAAGATTGCACAATAACCACTCTGCAAAGAAAATTAAATCTGACTAGCATGTTGGATATCGACCCAGATAGAAAAAATTGCTGTCCTCCTACATGATGTCCCATAGCTCTGTTCTACAGATTTTCCTGGAAGAACTCTTGTCCAGTTTTCAAAATTAGCATTGTGGTATGGTATACTTTTACTGGCTTTACAAAAAAAATAGAAAAACCTTCAGTAACCTCATCTCAGAAACAGGTTTAAGACTATTTTACACAATTATCCAGGACTTTTACTTTTAATGCCAATCCTCTAGCAGATATGGTTACCATTACCAAACATATAATAGCTTTCAATGACTTTTTACTTAAAAAAAGAACAAACAAAAAACAAAAATTGTTTCTCCTTGAAGGGTTTCAGATTTGTATCAATGATGTCAATCTGCCTTCAAGTATGGCCTTTATGACTAAAAGGGACAAACCTTTAAATAACTTCAAATTTCAAGAAGGTGCCCTGCATAAAGTCTTTCAAATTTGTATACTTGATGTAGATCCTTTATCAGATATAAACCACCATTACTGAAAATAGAAAATCTTTAAGCACTTCTCTTTAAAGTTTTGATGCAGATCTGCCTTGAAATATGGCTTGCATTAATAAAAATAGGAAAATCTTTAAGCTCTCAGGCATGAAGGACTTTCAGACTTGTACATGTGGTTCATATCCACCATCAAATATGGTTTCCATTTCTCAAAATTGAAAAACCTTTTAGCAGCTTAGAAAAACCTACATAATTAATCTGACAGTATACCTTCTGACATGAAGTTATTTCCAATTCAGGCAAATAATGCAAATCCACTTTTAAATGTGATCACTTTACTAAAGATAGAAAAGGTTAAATAGTTTTATCTCATTTAGCTATTCAACATAAATTGACCAACGTTGATGGAAAACATTCTGATATAGAGGCCTTTCAATATTGAACAGAGTGATGATGATCATGATGATGATGATATATGTCATCAAAATATGGGTCATGTTTAAAACAGTAAGAAAAAATTAAGATATCATATATACAGTTCAACAGCATTGGAAATTTGTACAAAAATCATCCTGCTAAGCCAGATTTCTTTGCCACCTACTCTTGCATTAGACAAATGTAAAACAGGTGAGCAGTCCTGAGGCTTCTAGTTGAACATTTTTATAAAAAATAAAAATAAAACTAGGAACAATTAAGCGAAAACTACCTGAGGTAGAAAAATGAAATTTTAAAAGCATATTTGTATTTATATATGTAAATTATCTGATTATATGTTCAGGCTATTTACAGAAATGTTTCAATTATTTGTAGATTTTTAAACCTTTTTGACTATTATTTTTTGGACACTAATTATTGAAGCACAGTTGATCAAAACTGAGATAGCATACAATTTTGTAGGCATATTTTATCAGTATTTAAATGCTTATTTTAAGCCATTACAGCAATTTTGTACACATCTTGGAAATTTTGGACTTGAGGTAGAGAAATGAATTAGGTATGCATGTACTGCATGAATCGTTATGAATCTAAGAAAGTTCATTCTACAACATGCTCAACCACACTTTTTAACATTTGGAGATCAGGGTTGTAGAAAATGTAGAATTAACATTTTTAAAAGATGAATCATTGTGAAACCTAGAAGCTTCATTCAGTGACACACTCACCCTATTTGACCTTGGAGAAATTGTTTAATTGGTTGAGCTTAATACTTTACAACTTGTCTTCATGAAATAGAGAAGACTTACAGTAAAATCTACAGTGTTGAAGTCTGCACTTACATGTACATCCTCAATGCATTTCAACCATTCATACTACACAACAGTTTGGAGTGGATTTCACTGTACCTATACTTACTTTGGAGTGCACTAAGGGGGCTAAATCTGTACATATATGTACTTTATTTGTATATAGTTTTTTGTTTTTGTATCTAGCTCATTACCACTTGTTTTTGTACCCTGTATACATACTATTGTACCTCAGATCATGCATTTGGACAAGTACCACACCCTCACCACAAAAGTAGGTTATTGTGACCCATATTTTATATTTCACTGACTTTAATTATATTTTATACTTCTGTTACTAACACACCCCTTTAAAAAAAATTGCTGTGGTCTACATTTTATAGTTCATTGTGTGTAAGTTTTTGCATTTAGTTCATAACCGCATAGTTACTTTTTGCATGCATTGTTCATACTGCCCCAGATAGTATCATAAAAATTTATGAAGGGATGCACTTTAATACTGTAGAATTAATGAAAACATAGAACACTATGACCAGATTCTACGCTTCACTGATTTTACTTACATTCCGCATTTAAATTTAATTTCTCAGGCACTGTTCATTTTAAACTCACTAAACATGATTAAGGAGGCATTTCTGTTGGTAATATACCCTTGCAACAAGTTAAAGTGACTGTGACCTATATTTAACTTATTTTTGGCTTGGGTTGCTTTTTGGTATTTGGTTTCTATGCATCAAGAATGTTCACAGCTTTTGCAGTAGATTTTTGTGTGGTGATTTAAAGAAATAGGCTTTCTGGTTTTTATCGACTGGTACTTAGCACATTGATCTGCTTTGATACTTTGGAAAAGAATGTTCTTCTTTATTGTGCTATGTCTGTTGTGCCCTGTCCAAAAGACACCATTTATGGACATGGTCACTTTAATCAGAAATTATTAATTACCTGTTAATGTTTACAGTGGCAACTGGAGACTACTAAAAGCTTCGTAGGAGTGAGCTATTAGTGATTAATTACTAATTGACATGTAGAAAATTGTCTCAGCTCATCTACATGATTTACTTTTTCACAGGGTTAATTATGCACAACTGAAAAATAGGAGCTGATGAATTTGCTGTCCAAAAGATTATTTAAGTAGGTTACTGTTTCCACCTTTGGATAAAGGATGAAATTTCAGCTTTTTTCATATTTTCTTACAAGTAAAACAATTCATCTGATAATTAGTAAGTCTATTAATAGAGTTTGACTTTTGAATTCTATATTTCTTGGAATTAACTGATCAATTGGACTATAAATGACTGTTCAGGTTAGAGTTGTTTTACTCAGGTTCATTTTCTTGTCAGCCATGAAGTTCTCATTACTACATAAATGATCAGTTTATTTATTTGTGTGTGGTAGTCTTAACTCAGGTTTAGACATCTCCATACAGTAATAATATAATATAATTTATTCATACTTTTATTTATTGGTATACCAGAGTTAGGTATATGTCTCATGAATGTACAAATTTGGTTCAACTCAGACGGTTCCACTCAACATTTTTCATGTTCTTCAAAAGTTTAGCTAAATAAATTAGTTGTACTCTATCAACAATGTACTTTAAAATACTAGTTTGCTTTAATGATATCAAAGTCAACATTCAAGTAATAATGATATCAAATCAACATTGAAGTAAATGTAATTTTTTGTCTGTGTTTTAGCTCTACCAATCAGTAACAAGGTTTTAATGATGGTTGCTATGCAAAAATATTATGTAATGGCCTGTTGTCCATATGTCAGCTGTAGGTGATCTCATAACATCCATCCATCCATTAGCTCAAATATTATATTTCTACTTCTGAACTACTTAGCGGGTTGCAATGAATCTTGGCACACAGTCATCCCATGGTTTATTTGGGTCTAATAGAAAATCATGCTGCTAAAGCATCCATTATGGCCACCATAGCAGTTATCTTGAAAATCTTGCTATTGCTACTCATCTTAAATGAATGTCAACATGGAGTTTTCATTTAAGATATCTAGTTGGTCCTAAATTAATTGTGTTGATTTAATAGCTTCCAAAGCAGCCATCTTCAAAATCCTGTTAGCACTTATCCTCATGAACAGAAAGGCATACTGGCATGGGGTTTTCAACTCCTTATGTCTAGTTGGTCCAAAAGGAAATAAATCTGGTTGGACATCTAATACAATTGCCACAATGGCCAACTTAAAAATCTTATTACTTATCCTTGATGTATGGTCATATCAACTTGGAAGTTTTCACTTAAAAACTAGCTGTGATGTCTGGCTAATCTAGATAGAAGTAGTGCCAATTAGATGCCAAAATGGCTGCCAAAAAGCCATCTTCAAAATTTTATTACTGCTTCTTTACCTGAACCAAGTTATATCTGCATTGGATTTTTACCAGAAGACTTATTATTATGTCACATTTGTCTTAAATGGTGCCACCCAGACATATCATATGGCATCAAAGAGGCCATCTTGAAAATCTTATCACTTTCCAGCTGAATCAATGGTCATATCAAAATGGGGATTTTGCTAAAAGACTTCCTATGATGTCTGTTTTGGTTTACATGAAAATAGTGCCAGTCTGACACCCAGTAATGGCCAGCACAGCAGCCAGCATAAAAATCTTGCAATCACAAGTCTACTTTAACAGAAAGTCAGAAGATTTTCATCAGAAGACTTCTTGTAGTGTCTATTAGTTGGTCTTGAAACAAATTGTGCTATCTGATATCCAGCAAAGCTATATCAATACTCCTTTTAGATAGAAAGATATATTGACACTGGGTTTATGCCAGAAGACATCTTATATTATCAAGTTGGTTAGTAAATCAATATGACACCAATCTCAAAACCAGTATTGCAACCCTGACAGCCATGTTGAAAAACTCTTTATTGCTGCACCTCCCAATTATGATATCTAGTTGGTCCTAAATGAAAATGGCATTGATCTGACCTATTCCAAAATGGAATGTCATATTGAAATTAGGTTTTCATGAGACGACTTTTTATGGTGTCAGCCTGTAGTAGGTCCTATATTAAATTGGCACCTATCTGACATCTACTATGTCAACTCTAATGGTCATCTTGAAGAGCTTATTATCACAACTCCTCCAGAACTAATGGTCATATGAACATGGGATTTTTACCAAAAGATATTGTATAATAGCTGATTGAGCCTGAATAAAAATAGTGCCCCACAATGAACATAATGAAAATTCAGTCACTAATTCATCCTGCTCATATTGGCATGGGGTTTTCACCAAAAGTCTTCTTGTCCTAAATGAAAATGGGGCTGATCTTACAGCCAGTATAACTGCCACAGCTGAAAATATTTTCACACAAGACTATCAGAGATGATTTCAACATTCATCAGTTACAAATAATAAAAAATATATTTATTTTGAATTCATGGAAATTCTTTTCAGACAGTAGAAAACATCAGTCCCTTTAGGGACTCTGGTTTCCTTTGTATTTCTTTTATGTAATTTACTCTTTTTACATCCCATTTGGCATATAAGGCTGCAGCAAGTCTCTGACACTGATCCAAGTCATTTGCCATATTGGAAAACCAACTAGTGTCCTTTGGCTTGGCCTGAATGTTTACTGGTGCCTGGTGCAGTTTTCATAATGGATAAGTTTTATGTGGCCTTGTTAGCTATGCATTCAATGATCATCCTTTGACCAGGCATGGGATGTGCAGAAACCTGCAAATGAAAGCTACAGGTCAAAGTTTTGACCTTTTTTTGTCTTAAATATATCCTCATTTCAGTAGTTTCATTGTTAATTCACCCTTAAAAAATAAAATTTTCTTCACATCTTTTATGATATCAGCATAGAAAAAATGCTTTTCAAGGTTGTTATGGCATAAACTCAACATAATCATTCTAGTATATATGTGCATGTTTGTGTCTGCATATCCATCCAAGTAACCTGTCTTAAAGCAATTTACCTTCACTTATGTATAATTTTTCAAAATAAAAGGCTGACTTCACAGGGATGACTCTTGTTTTGAAGTTTATGATTAATTTCTTGTCTATGCTGTCAAATAAGCAACCCTTCATCAAAGAAAATTTTATGGGTAAAAAAAATAGAAATATGTCTACTCAGTTTATGTGCTGTTTAGAATTCATTCAGTTTATGTGCTCATGATCAATAAAAAGAGTTATTTATGTGATTGTTTGATTTTTATTTTGCTTTTATACTGTCTTGATGCAAGGTGTTTTAACTATACCCTAGTTGAGCTGGTTAGGAACAATAAGAACCCAGCAATATACAGATCTTTATGAAATACACAATGTCACCATGAAGACAAAGCTGGGTTAGTGGACTAAGAAACATGGTAATAAGGACTATTGCTGTTATTTACTCTAAACAGTAGTAACCATAATAATTCTGAAACGTGAATAATAAAGAATTACGAGATATATATATAGCTAGTTCTCTCTCTCTCTCACTCTGTGTATTGCACTCGTTCCTGCAAGTGATTCCGTCTTCTCATTCATCTCTTAAATAGACTTTTTGAATAAGCACTCTTGCAACACTGCCTTCATTTCGGCAAGCGATTCTGTCTTCTCATTCATCTCACTAATAGACTTTTTGAGTATTAAAGCACTCTTGCAACACTGCCTTCATTCTTGCAAGCGATTCTGTCTTCTCATTCATCTCACCAATAGACTTTTTGAGTAAGCACTCTTGCAACACTGCCTTCATTACTGCAAGCGATTCTGTCTTCTCATTCATCTCACCAATAGACTTTTTGAGTATTAAAGCACTCTTGCAACACTGCCTTCATAATTGTAATGTTCAATATCTTGTCTAACCTTGAAACCATCAGAAACTGCCATTATGACATCTCCATACAGCTGTTTTACTACAGTACTCATAACCCAAAAAATTAAAAAAAGTTTTTTTTCCAATTTTAGAAGTTCCATACATACCTTGTATTTCCATTTCGAAACTAATCACATCTGCAAAAGTTCATTCCTTATATGCACAATCCCAAATTTTGATATTTTACCATGATTAAAACAGATGCCCAGTTAAAAGAAAACAAAAGCTTGTTTTTCATTAAATCGGTCAGTGCAATTTACTACAGTGCCTCAAATCTAAATTGAAGGCAATATTTGTTTTGAATGGTGTTGCTGAAAATCAGTGATATGAATCAAGTGTAGCAAGTTTTACCATAAGACTGACACCAGTCAAATAAAACCAACACTTGTTTGTAATTACCTCAGAGTCAATATTTTATAATGATCTTTACTGAAAGCTACTTGTTTTGAATGGTCTTGCAGAAAATCAGTCACAAGAAGCATGAATATAATAATAGTTTTGTTTTTGGGATCCAATGACTGATGGTACTATAACCAATAGTACTTGTGACCTTAATTCCATATGACCAAAAGTTCTTATAACAAATATGTCCAGATGGCTATGACCAAATATACCATGATCATTAGTCCCATCACCAAAGCTGTATGCACAAACACAGCAAGAACAGAGGCATATAACTATCATTCTAAATCCAACAACTGAATGTGCATAAATTATGAAATTGTTATAAAGCACTGATTGCCTGTAAATCAGAATGTGAATAGGGGTTCAGTATCATGAATATTATAAGGTTGTTACCATTTAATTTTTCATGGTGGGGTCAAAATAATAGTAAAAAAATATGGAATTATCTGGCAAGCAGATTTCAAGTTGAAGCAAGTGATTATTTTATGGCCACTTGAACTGGAAATGTGTAAGATAAAATTTCTTTGCCGCTTTTTTTAAATGTATTGAGGAATATTAAATACATGTGCCATATACATTTCTTTCCTGTATCGCCTTCCATTACTTGAATACAACACAGGTGTACTGTTTTATCACCTGTGTAAAACTTTCCATGATTTAATGGTTCCATTGAATAATGGATTCAAAATATGCATAAAATCCATATTCAATTATATCAAAAGATTTAATCAAATGTATTGCATATTATTTACTTTCTCATACACTGCAGATTATGCAACACACTTAAATTTATAAGAATATAAAACAAGTGTCCTGATTGATTCATTACTTTTTATTTTTAGAAGTTACAATATAAAATGATTCATGCATCTACCTTGTCCAACTGAAAAAGTTTTTTTTTTCAGTTGGAAAAAGGACACAATGATAATGTTTCTAAAGTGAAAATAAAAATACAGCCAACTTCTACATCAATCATTCAATATTTTTTTCTTATAAAATGTCACTTTTTTAACATTTGTTTTACATCCCTGGCCCAAGACAAGAATAACAGTACTCCCCCACCAGGATATTTTATATTCTAGAAATTTCTTCAAATCTGAAACCTCTCCAGACATATTTCAACATTCCTTATAAGTAGGACCATTATATACATAATGCAGAAATCACAAGTATCTTATCACACAGTCATTCAAAAATGTATAAATATTTCTATTCACTGTCTTCCTCAGGTTTAGTTTATGAAGAGTCACCTGCACTGTCTTTTGCTTGGACCTGAAAAAGTATAAAAAAAGTCATTAGTTTAAAATATAAAATTGTACAAGAAAAAACAGAGTGGAAAATCTCAGCTAGATGTATTTGTACTAATAATGTACCTTTCAGACAATGTTTTTAAGGAACTGTATATATTTTCTCTTCTCTTCATATATCCATGACTCAAGAATAGATAACACTTACATACTTTGTAATCACTATATTATGATACTAAGAAAATGATGTATACAACTCTAATTCTGTGTTCATGTTTTAATGCATTGTCAAGTCCAGACTGAGATAAAATATGGAAGTTGTATTAATATAAATACCATACATGAATGCATTGTAGTCCAACTGAATTAATGTAAATACCATATATGCATGCGTTTAAGTCGGGTCCAACTGTATTAATGTAAATACCATACATGCATGCATTGTAGTCCAACTGTATTAATGTAAATACCATACATGCATGCATTGTAGTTCAACTGTATTAATGTAAATACCATACATGCATGCATTGTAGTCGAGTCCAACTTTACTAATGCAAATACCATACATGCATGCATTGTAGTCGAGTCCAACTTTACTAATGCAAATACAATACATGCATGCATTGTAGTTGAGTTCAACTGCAAACAGCATAGACTCTGATCTGCCATCAGATCAGGGTCTATGTTGATTTTTTTTCATTGCTCCAAACAAACTGCACTGATCTAGATCTGTTGGTGCAGAATGCAATGACTTGGATCTGTACAGCTTGCCGATTACCATAATAAACAACATTTTTCTAGCAAAATAAGTTCCTTCAAGAATATTTACTTGATCTTAATACCTTTAAGAACTACTTCTACCTCACACATCAGCCCTCCCAGATTAAAAACTTTAGCTAAAAAGCTAAAAGTTATCTGCCCACCTAGGTAGTGGTTGGGCAGTGATCTCCCCTTGATACTGAAGACTTGCTAAGGTGGCGCTCACCAGTTATTATGTACTTTTGA
>QKMX01370478.1:12933-23568 GCA_003401595.1 Venustaconcha ellipsiformis | reverse complement strand
CTACAAATCTTGAAATTTTGTTTAAAAATTATTCATTCCCAGAAACTGGACCCATCCGAATAGTCACAATTAAAATTTTACAAATAATTTAAAGAAAGTCTTGTGGACCATGTGGATATTATTAATAAATACATTCCTCAAAAGCTGAAACATGAAGGAACATACTAATAAAACAAACTAGAAAATGGGAAAATGCTATAACCCCATCATTTTTGTTGGCAATGGATGATTCTATCTGAATGGCAGTAGCTTTCATTTTCATTTTCATTTGACCTCACTTTTCACTCATAAAGATCAAGAGTGGCAGCCACATGTCTGAAATCTTGCCTTTCATTTATTTTTGCTTTTTTGTTGGCTTTATTGGCTAAATCATGCCTAGGAAATGACAGCTAAGTGCCTTTCCCAAGGAAACACAGAAGCAGCAGACCCAGGCTGACCTGTGCATGTTTTGAACATGTGACAATTGGATAACAAATCTAATGGCATGCCAACTCACCTACCATGGCTCCCGCTCTTGTCTATAATGATTTTCGTGGCAGCCTTCATAAGATAACACTAAATAAGATTGCAACTAAAGGAATGATGCTCTGTTATCCAAAGAGAATTTCCAGGAATTTAAGATAAGTTCATTTTTTTGTTTCAAATGTCAAGTGTTGAAACCATCTCTGATACTCTTCAACGATAACATTATTTTCAAATTAGCTGCTTTGGTACATGTAATCAATGTCAGATTGGCAACTTTTCAATTATGACCAACAAGACATCATAACAAGTCTACTGGTAAAAATAATCCTTTTGGAAATGACTTTTTTGGATGGGGAGTAATGCTAATTAGATTTTCAAGGTGGCTGCCATGGTCACCATATTGAACATCAGATTCATACTATTTTCGTTTATGATAAATTACACATTGTTAAAAGATATTTTCCTTGACAACCAACTAGACATCATTGAGTGAAAACCCTATGCTGATGTGACCATTCATTCAGGAGAAACAGTGAGCACTAAATTTTCAGGACAGCTACTGTGGTAATCATATCAGATGTCTGAGTAGCACCATTTTCATTATGATCAACAAGATATCATTAAATAATGTGAATAATGGCTGGTTGGAAATAATAATGCATGAAAACAAAGAATTGTGACAGGCATGTTGAACCTACAAGATTTCCTCCTTGAACTGTTTGCTACTATGGCTGACAAGAATTTACACAACTTGACAAGAAGTCTTTACGTTTTATGGCAATACCTGAAAAGCTGCAAGACTAGTTCCACTAACAAGGTTGTTGCATACTGCATCATGTCAAAAAGTACAATCATTCTAATATATTTGTATGATCAAAGTGACACAACTAAACAAGAAGTCTTTAAGATTTGTGGCAATATATGAAAATCTGTGGGACTAGTTGCACTAATAAGATTGTTGCATACTGCTTGATGACAAAATGAACAATCAAAATAAAATTGTATGAAAAAAGTGACTTGACATTATGCATATTCTAAGCTGACGACCAACCATTATGTACACAAAATTTCATGGCAATCTATCATAATCTGTGATACCAGTTCCATTTGATTATGTGACAAGTGGAAGGAAAAACCAATAGGTGGATGCATTGGTTACTATATAGACTATTGCCTGTGCAAAATCCAGACATTTATGGGGGTGTATTCAAGCTAGTTAAACTTTAGTATGAGACCAAACTTATGGATGGCAAATGTCCAGTATAGATAGCTGTTCCTTATAGTTTTGTTTCTTTTCATAGGTATTTTGTTATCTCTCTGCTGCAGCATCCAACACTAACTTATTTTCTGCAATTTCACTTACAACAATATTTTTCAGAATTAAACATTCAGTTGTGGATATTTTTTAGTGAAATCAGAAAGATTTAAATTGTTGGATGCTGAAAAATGATCTGACATTGATAAGAATTTTCAATGCCAATGCTTAGGAGCCCAGTCCAACATTATCATAATTTAGACTTGGCCACTCTTCATCTCAACTTCAAGAACTTGAAACCGTTGTAGTCTGCATCTAAAAAATTGTGTAAAAACTAGTTCCCTATGGCAATTTTGTTTTGCTTGCTTGGTCTTTTTATTCCTTCTAGAATCATGCAACATGTAATAGACAGAAACATCCTAGGATTCATGTGCTGACAGCTGAATTTGGAATGAAATGTATTTAGCAGATTAGAATGGCTATCAGATTCTGAGAAGATAAGACTGAGTAGGCTGATGTCAGCAAGATGACCTGCTTTTAAATTTAGTTATAGAGGCCAAGCTGATGATGACTGATTGTGCCTATGATGTATGTCTAAAAGAATAATTGTATTTGTTGCTTTTAGAAATAAATTATTTGTATGGATGTCACCTTTTATCTATATTTCAGCACAAATCTTGATATTGTACAAGCGGTTTCAAATATGGTGATTCATAGCAGCAGATTAAAGTGATGGAAACACTTCACAAATTGTTATTTAATTTTAAGTGGGAGATGTTTCTAAGGTCAGAACATTTTATTGATATCCATTTACATGGATACATTCTATCAAAGTGATGACTTGTATTTATGAGTACACGATTTCCTTTAAAGCCTGTGGGGGGCACATTTTTCAAAACACAAATTCATTCAATTTAGTATGAATTTGCTCTTCTATCAGGCATAGGTGTAGTAGGTGAATGACTTGCATTTCACTTTATAAGAGAACTAAAGTTATTTTGTAAGTTAAATGTCTAATCTACATATAAAACCATAATTATTCACTTATATGTCACTTACAAGTTGTCTATAAGTGTAGTAAGTGAATAGTTCACATTTCACATTTAGGTCAAGACTACTTTGCTTATAAGTGAAAAGCATAAATATCCCTAAAATTTTTAATTAGCAAAATCCTAATCTTTCACATATAAGTTATGAATATAAGTTACCTTACCTGACTCTGAATGAAGCCTTGTGGTATCACTGGATTTACATATTCACTCTTTCTTTGTTGCAATTTACACACCTTTGAAGGTTGTGATATTTTCTTACATTTAACACTTTCCCAGCTTTTAATCTTCACTTCAACATCCTCTGAACTTGAATTTGTCAAATTTTCATTCAACACAAAGTATTTATTAGATTTATTCCTTGCTAAATCTGAAGGTGTTTTGATCATATGAAGATAAAGGGACCTGAAGTAAAAGTAAAAAAAGAAAAAATAACTGGTGACAAGAAACAAGGAACACAATATTGGCATTTTGGGGAGATAAATATCTGAAGTATTATTTTGAAATACATAATAAAATTAATATTTTTGTTTTTAAAGAGCATAACATTGGGTCTGAATCAAACATGCAATGTTCATAACATTGTATATTCTAATTCTACTTGCCACTGATTGTTTTCTGTGTGATTTAGACCAATGTGATGCAGCTAAAAGACTCTGAAGCAAGTACTGTACTTCACCAGTTATGATTTATATTTCTCAAATATTCCTGATAGTGCATTTCAGCCATATAATTTTATATGCTTGCAAGAATTAACTTCTCTCAATGCTTGTTTCATTACACATAATAAGAATGGATTTACTGAAAGTGGATAATTATGTAATGATGCCATTATATGTGAACCAATGTACTATTAATGCCAGTCCATGACCTGTCACCTCTGAGGAAACCCAGGTCGGACATGTAGCTATACTGATCTGAGTTGTTCGAGCTGTTGTGTGGAAAATCAAATTTGATACAAAAGCAGAGTTACAAGTATCATCATTAACAAATGAATAAAGGAATTGCTTTTGATTAATTCAGTTTCCATCCTTCTATTATTCCAATGTCAATAAATATTGTAAGGGGTATTTTCTCAGATGATTGCTCATAATGTAAACATACATTTCTTATTCCACAAATTAATATTAGCACTCTCTATTGCTCTAGAGCTTAAAATTCTGATGAAATTTGCATTTTTTGATTTCTTGTTTGATTGGATTCAGAAGGAAGAATGAAATTTAAAAGCACTGACGTCAGTGCATCCATAGGAATTGATATATAAATGTCACATAAATTGACACCATTTTTTTTCTGCACAGTACAAAAAGTTCAAAATCAGAAAATGACTTTTTGCTTTTGCACCACAAAAGGCAGTATAAAATAGGTATGGATTATGATGTTTCTGCTCTTTATTCAATTTAATCATAGCGTTAATGGTTGGGGTATCTGCTACAGTAAAGTTACAATCTTCAACACTAGATTTTGCCAGCTGCTTCTTACACATGCCAAATGTTCTTTGCTTTCTGCATTCACCCGAATAGGGCCAACCTTTAAGTCTGTTGTACCATGGTATAGTATGCTGGACCTATCAGCTAAATCAAGGAACTTCAAACATGCTGAACAAAACAGTTTTCCTGTATCGTGATCATATAAATGATTGGTATACATGAAACATGTTCTTCACCCTGTTCTGAAACCCACAACCAATTTGTTATCCAGTGGTCTTTAAATGTACATACATGATTTTAATCATACCTTGCATCTTCCTTGGCTTATTCATTTTTGCTGAGGATCCATTTCGTTATTTTTGGGTTCATGCAACTTTTCAAATTTGCTGATGGGTGAGAAGCTTGAGGTGAATAAACTCATGACTCAGATTGATCAACTATTATGTTTATTGGAGCAGAACCATGTATTGCAGATAGGTTCATGGTGTAGTGTTTTTTGTTTTTTTTAGCCACTAATAAAATCAGAGTCTTCAGTCCCGAAGAACAAGGCTTCAATCAGATGACTTTGGAATTATATCTTTCCAAGTAATAACATGAAGCCCCTTTGAATGAGTTAAACATAAGGACTTGGGACTTTGATGCTTATGTTGAAGGTTACTCAAATTTAGAAGCAAATAATTTATAAAACTGACTTACCTTTGTTGACTTGTCTGGAAAATTTTCTCTTTTTCATCTGATCTGTGAGTATAAAAGAAACAGCACACTTTCCATCAAGAAAGCTAAATTCTAATGCCAAAGCAACTTGAAACAAAAAAAAATGGAATTTGCAAAATTCCAGATCATCAGAAATGACTATACTATGTTCCAAAAGAAAGCAAGACAGAAACAGATTCTGAATAGTGAGGTCAATCACAGAGTCTAGAATTTCAAGCTCAGGTAATATATTTAAGTAATGCAAATGCAAGCAACCAGATAATATGAGATGTTTAATTCTATAGTTACTGCATCTATTCATTAAACATTTTGGAGTTTTGCCCTCAAAATAAAAGTGTCGATAATAAATGAATGGATGAGCGGGCAAACAGAGGGACAAAAACATTACAACTGTTGTAATTAACATAAATAATCAGATATTTAATTTCCTGACACCAAATTTTCAAAATCTGCAATCATTTTAAATAGTAAAGAAATTATCCTGAGCCCAAGAAAGTATTTTCTTAAGCTGATGAAAAATAAAACATTCAAACTGAAACTTAAAGGACTGTTTTGCACTACTCAAAATCTATTGGTTGAGTAGTCATCCCTCAGGCCATGAAACACTTTATTTACACTGATTATCACAATGATCAAATGAAGGTGCTGCCAGTAGACAGCTATAGCTGACATGCTCCACAACTCATGATCATGAAGTTCGCTAAACGTCAGTCATTAGCTTGTAGTTAATGAATATGGCATCACTCCATTTCATCTCAATATTGCATGCAGCATTGCTACGTAAATCACTTTCATAACAAAAATCAATAATCAACATTATATTAAATGAAATGTGAGATAAATGATGGTGATCAGCCTGTAAGTGATAATAGAAAGTGTCACTTAGAACTATACAGATGATACCTGCAATACAGAAGCATGACCTAAAATTGTTTATGTAATGCAAATTTTTGGCAAAAATCAAGAAATGGATAGCATTAGAAAAGTGTCATAATGCAAAGCAAGTAAAGTTGGCTGGCATAAGACCAGCAGCTGCATAATTGGAAAACGGATTTTCTCTATCTATTCAGCTGAGCAACCAGTGAGTTGTCCAGTGGAAAAGTAAAAATAAATTATGTTATGGGTTATATACAAGCTGACTTGCCATGATGTTTGTAGATACAAGAGAAATGGTTCAGAGATATGTTTTGACACAAATCAAGGAAGACCGTCTGGATTTCATTGCCTCATGATGATGGGTTCACAAGTGTGTCTGGTGAAATGAACTTTAACACAGGTGAACAACTTTGATTTCTCAAAAGCTCCCTGCAGACTTGGAAACCAAGCTAACACACTTTGTTAAGTAATCTATAGTGCTTTCTGGAGTAGACTCATAGAGAATATGGATGGGATTCACATCTTTTTTAAATTTGTTCCTGACAGAACTGTAGACAGGGTGGGGTTAGGAGGTTTTGAGCTTGATCCTCAGGCTGTGAAAAGTGACACCTGTCTGTGGTTTGGACATGTTCTGCAGCCATACATTTTCTTCCCATAATCTTCATCTTTATGGAAAATGAGCCTTAACACTGAAATATTTTAAGAATGGGATTGTTCAAGTTCATAAGAAAAAACTGGATGAACAAGTACCTTATGATAACTGAAAATAGAAATCATTCTTAAGTGCTGATATCAGAGATGAAAAATGATTTAAGGTGTGAACCCATTAGGACTTGATGCAGACAATTTCTATTCTCAATAAACTGAATTAATCTGATCCATATAAAGTGTTGTTTAAGCATGTATGCAGATTATAAGATATCCAGCTACTGTAGACAGCATTTACATTTATTTATGATAGCAAAGTCAACATCTCAAACATGCAAGTGTTACAAGTTCTTGTTGTCTCACTTTTGTTCAATGGCAGATATCCCCTTTTTAAATTCAATTTGGACATAGTTCATTGTTTACAACTATAACTCCATACAAATATTTGTATTCTACAATAAAATTCCTGAACTAGTCTACCAGAAAGTGATTGGCTATTTAGGGTAAATATCATATTTGGATTTATAATGTATAGATCATTGCAGGGATTTTTGAAGAAAATATGGATAATCTTTCACATTTTCATATGTAAGATAATATCAGTACAGGTAAATGTATATTATTTTAGTGATACATAATACTGTCAAAAAATATCTTTACATTCTCAAACAGCATTGATACTAGAACTGGGTCATATTCATAGAATTTTTATAAAGGCCTGTATCACTGTTGGCAGTACATGCAAATGATGAAGAAATATATAAAAAGCAGAAATGTAGCAGAATTCTTTTAATTATTTTTAAATAAATTCTAAAATATCATCATACAGGTGTTCTTTAATGGCAAGATTTAATACAACCTAGTTTAGCCACCTAGACGACTTCAAACAAACATCATATTTGCTGGACATGTCAAAACAAAACCATGATATTAATTTTCAGGACAAATTATTTTGTGAAAATTGCCAACTTACATTAGTAAAGGAATTATCTAGAAATAAAAGTAATTATTGTTAGTATCGAGATATTTTGGATACTGAGGAAACATTTATTAAAATGGAAGACGTGTGAACAGCAAAAGGCACATACATGTGGCCAAGTATATGTACAAAGTGTCACAGATATATTTAAAGGTTTAGAATAATGCTTCAGAATCAAAAGTGAAGGATGGACAGATAGAATCCATTTCTATATCCTCCACCAACTTGTTTGGGGAACAGATCATTAGCAAGTACATGTCATTAACTACTTTTTTTTTCTTCAAATCACAAGTGTTAAAATGCAAGCCTTTCTGGAAATATGCTTTTGCTGATATCATCTCCCCCCCCCCTCCCCCAAGTGAAATAAGTTTTGTTCTTCTTGTATGAAAAAAGCAGATTCTTCATTAAATGTACATTTAAACTGTGCTTAGTAACTGTATTAAGTATTTGATGTTAACTGTGCAGATGAGTGCATGGATATAGTTTTGCTGTAATGTTCCAATCTTAATGTAATTTTAGTTAACTCTCACTCTGACTTAAAAATTAATACCATTTCTTTTGAAATGTAAACTACCATACATACTGTACCTTCTAATAAGTGAATTCCTGCACTGAATGCAAGGATGATATATCCAAAATGATGGGGACAAGCATAAAGCTCAGAATGCCTGTTTAATTTCCATTTGTTTTGACACACAGTAATATGTTAGCAATAGACCAACCATTCATGCATCTATCTAACTTTATATGTACTTTCACAGCCAAACTTTTCTGCAAGAGGAAACTGACAAGGAGTTCTAATTTCTATCTGTTCTGACACTAGAAAGTAGGGCAGGAATGGATCTGCCAATGATGCATTGGGATTAAAATTGTAAAAGATATGTTAATAGTCCAAAACACATGCGTGCGCACACACACACACACACTTTAGCATAAAAGGTTAAAAAGTTTGGATTTAATATGGATATAATTTGAATTCATATGAAAAAGTACACATCTCTGCTAAATCATCTCTGCTAAATCTCAATCTTCGTAACATTTTTAGTTTACATAACAAATCATTCATGTGGTTGTTATCTTGATTCAACAAAGAAAATTTGGGTCTCATAGCAATTTGCACAAATCTGATGATGTTATAAGCCAATTTCACATGTACCTCCACTATCTGGTTTCATCTTCATTAGTTGCTAGTTTCTAGTTTAACATCAATGTTCTGTATTATCCTTCTATTATTGGACCATTTAATTTATGAGGCTAGAAAGTTCTTTCTGGCTAGGATATTTCTTTTTCCATTAATCGCAAGATAAATATGTATCAGGAACAATGATGAATGGAATAATGTCTTTTGTTTACACAAATTAGTACAATTCTTTTCATGCTTTATCCAGGACCACTGCCTTTAGAAGAAAATGGTCTCTCCCTAATAAAGACTTGACTTCAGTGAATGTTTACAGAAATCATAGCAGCAACCATTGTCAACACTGTTATAAAATAATGACAACGATTAACATCAAAGATGATATCAATTTCAGCATGGAAAGGATGTGTTTTTGTCACATGAAGCCATCTCATTTGGTGCACAGTACTTAAGAGCAACAATTATGGTCCTGCCATTAACAACAGAAGTATGACATGTAATTGTTGACAAATGGTTTGAACTTAACTTATTGCTGAAATGGATAATAATGGGAAAATTGTTAAATCTCAGCTGTTCAGTGATTTTAATTCTCAACAAATTTAGGACAGTATGCATGTAAGGTCTCCACACATATCCTATCATTTGCTCATTTTTTGTAAGAGGAAAATATACAAACAAAAATCTTTTGTATCATCATAAAAAAAAATAGAAAATCATACAGAAATCATATGTCAATAATCTAATTGTAATAACACTCTATTTCTTATAATTAGTTTGACATATGTACATTGATAGTATTGACATAACAAACGGGAAAATATTTATCTCAGTATAATTCTATAAGTCAGAAATTAATTTTGACACAAGGTAGATGTACAGAAAGGGAGCAGAATGATGGTATGTTGTAAGTCTCATTGTTAATAACAAAAGGTCAAATTACATCTTTGTAATTACTTCAAGAAAGACCACTATCCACTTTAAGGAGCTAATCTGACTGATGCAAAGACAATAAATAGACAATGCAAAACTCTTAATACTTGCTATGTTAATTATTCACTAGTTTTTCTTTTTTGTCACTTATCTTCCTTAATTGAGAATCTGATAATGGACTAGCCTGTGGTTATACAGTAGGATATTTGCTTATTCACAAGTACACTGTTTATTGGCATCAGTGGCATAGAAAACAAACCTTCAAAAGACCTGCTGTTGTACTTTTGTGAAATCAGTTCAAAAATGAAGTTAACATTTCAAAACAAGCCATGCTGGTGGCTTCTCTTTTTACTGATTTGCACATTGAACATTTATTTTCAAAATTTGTATGTGTCAACCTACATGTATCTACAATGACCTTTTGTAACCATTTGTAATTTAATAAAACAAGAAAAAGGCAACATTTATAATTTAATATAAATAGTACAGTTTAACTTAAAGATACAAAATCTTAATAATGCTCTTTTTGCAAAATTTTGTTAGAAATATATATACATGAGAGTACTATGCTTTATCAAGTTTAAGTTACCCTATATTATGCTGTGATTTGATATCTAAAAAATTGAATATTATGTAAATTTAACTGACCATTATTTATCTTACATTATCTACTTTAGAACAAGGAATATTTTCTAAATAACTGAATGATGATGCCATATTTACCATCAAAATAGAGGCAAATTGTCCCTGAAAGAGATGATGCAGATAAATTTGCTCCTCCCTTGTTTTGAATCTCTTTATAGTAAAATGTCATACTCTCATATAAGTGTTTATTACTATTTCTTTTTTTTAAAATTTGATTGCACAAAACTTTAAATGGCATTAATTCACATTATTTGGTTTTACCTATATCCATATTCCTTTGGAAGGTCACACATGCTCTGACCAACAGATATGGCAAAACTATATGTTAAAATCTGTGGACATTTTTTGACCAAATCAACATAAAAAGTGTGATCCATGACAAACCAGAATGAAATATCCCATGTTTTAATGTCACAATGCAAAATGAGTCATGTAGGCTTTAGTTAAACTATATTTTTACACATCAGCTTGTTCAAAGTAACACAAAGAAAGAGTGAATACAACAA
>QKMX01370475.1:43508-54544 GCA_003401595.1 Venustaconcha ellipsiformis | reverse complement strand
ATATGACTGAAAAATTGTTAAAGCTACTTTTAAAAAAAATTATAAACACCACCGCAAATGACTAATCTGTTAAGTATTGTTACGTATCAATTCTCCACCAGGTAGTGATATGTATATATGCGAATTTAAGATTGTATTTTTAAAGAAAAAAGAATGCAAAATATAACATGAGCTGATACCATAGGTCACATATCAGTCATGTCCTGAATGAGCTGAGTCGCAATATTCCATGATATCTAACTTTCATACATCTTGTAAATAAACAATGAAAATAAAGTCTACACTTTTGTGATTCACAGTATTCTATAAATTTCAGTGTCCATTGTCATCTGATATAAAATCCAAGAATTTATCCTCATTGTATGAGTCTTCAAGTAAAGTTCTGAAATCCTCCATAAATTTCTGGTCATCATAAACATTGTTCAACTTTTTTTCTTGGCTTTACTATCATATATAATTGCTTGGGTGGAGACTGAGCTTTATTCTGTAAGTGACATTTTGGTTATGCAGTCTGTGTAATCTGTTGAAAGGACCACTGTAGCTGAACCATAGTCATTTATGCAGCATGATCACAGAGAGTTCAGATAAGCACCTTTTTTAAAATGAATATATAAGGACTCCTCTTATCACTGAATAAATATTGAATTCATGGTTTTATCAAAGTTGTCAACTTGGAAAGGAGATTAAGGTCAGACATGGATGGGGAGTTATAGGACTGTACTTCAAGTGCTGAACAAAATATCCAGTTTGCAGGTTTAACAAAGGTTAGTCAACTGAGGAAACAACGTTGGTGCTGCACTTACAAGCAAAGGGATTGTCTGCTGACATGTACTGTTAGATAACTTAGGAAATATCACATATTAATTAGATATATCTTTTGAAAAGAGAAATATAAATCAAATCAAACCTTTAATTGCATTAAACATATATAGTGTTTATGTTGCAAAACGCAAAATATGATACAAATATAGGTTCAGACTTGCATGAAAATGAAGCAGTCTACATAGTAGTAAACATCTACAGTAAACAACATTGAAGGACACTTCACTTTGTAGTGAGTAATATTTAAAAATAAATATTTTCAAATTAATAAAATCCAAGTAAGTGTAGACACAAGTAATATGTAATGAATATTGTCATGAAACACAGTACATACCATATATGAATTTCTGAATGGGAATAGTTGCATGAAAACATAAAAACATTTGAATTTTGTATTGACAGCAAATATATAATTAAGCCGCCAGTCCATATACAGTTTACATTAAAAATTATAATGCATCGGGAACCAGTCTAAATACAATTTGTCAAAAAATTACATAACATAAGCAGCACTGGTCCATATACAGTTCATATTAAAAATTATAACACAAGGGGCACAAGTCCAAATACAATTTGTCAAAAAATTATATAAAACAAGCAGCATTGGTCCATATACAGTTCATGTAAATAATTATATGACAAGTGTGGCTCTTCCCAATTTACAATCACGTTCAAAACTTTATAACATAAAAGCTTCACCAGTCCATGTACAATGTATGTTAAACATTATATAACACAAGTGATGTACTGGCAGTATACATCATGTTCAAAGTTATATAACATGTACCAGTCCATATACAATTCATGATAAAATTTTATAACATAAGAAGCACTGGCCATGTACAGTTCATGTTAAAAATTATATAATATTTAAAATTATAAAATATAGTTCATGTTAAACTTACATGAAACAATTGATTATGATAAGCACCACTGCATTTAGTGCAAACTTACATTCTGATATCTGAAATGTTCTTATATTTTAAAGACAGAGAGAGAGAACAGATATGTGAAAACTTGACCCATGCTAACATTATAGTTGGAATATGTCAGATTGGTAAAGTAGCAACTTGTTCTCTTTTTAAAAAGAATGGCAAAAAAAGTAAAATAAATTTTCAATAATATTTGCATTGCTAAAAAAAATAAATTCCTTTGTATGAGGGCCTCAAGGTAGATTAGTTTTTAGCTAATTGTGTTACCCTCTTTAAAAAAAGTCAAATATATAAATAAATTGCTCAATTGCAGAATGAATGAAAGTTTTTTGTGGAATAATTTTTTTCTTAAATCTAAATAAAATCAATAAACCATAACCATATCATAGTCATCTTTTCTTTCTAAGGTATCATGTGTGAAATTTTAATGAATATTATAAAATGCAGAGGAACCTTGATCAAATGCAGTAGTTGAGATCTATGACAGCTAACTGCATTATGTAGTTAACTGTGTCGTATTGAGAATGATAGTTTGATGAATCTGTGTGAGTGGTAATGGCTGTGGTGAGATTAAGCAAAACACAATTGAACATATAGTAATAATTATTTCACCATTAAATTTGTATACCAGTCAGGAATATGATGGCCACATAATAAATTTAAAAAATCTTAGCTGTTTAAGAATAAGCTATATAATTGGTTCTGAAATGTAAATTAATTATTTTTATTTTGTTTTTAGCTCAGCTGATATTTTGAGTAGCATCAGGAAGTTGGGAACTATCTAAGACAAGTAACTAGATGCCATGATGTAACCAGATTATATCTAAATTTGTGAAATGCAGGATTCCTTAGTGTTTTGAGCTGTGCCATAAAGCTTTTATTGATGTTGAGGAGTACCATGTGGGACATTCCTATAGCTTCTATGTCATAATTGTGCTAGACTAAAGAAGATAAAAATATTATTGGTTTAAATATATTGTGATATAGTCTTTATGTTACTTGTGATTATATTATTTCTTTTAGTCGAGCCCATACCATAGTAGCAATCACATTTGTGCAGAAGACTACTAATCAGTCGGGGCAAAGCATGACCAAGACTTCTACAGTCAACCTGGTAGATCTTGCTGGAAGGTAAAGTCTATTCATTGAATCAGATTTTTCCAAATAGCATGTTTAGATCATTGAGCAATAAATACTCACTGATGTTGTCAACTCTACTGGTGTGAGATCTGCTGCCCAGTATCATGTGTATCCAAGAGATACTACCTCAGTTTTCAGTATAGTTAGTTTATCCAGAATATTAATGCAGCAGCCTGTAATTTGTGAAGTATGTAATAATATTCAGAGAAACAAAAGAACAAAATTATAGTTGACATTTGGATGATTACTAACTATAACATATTTGCTCTTCTTTTATTATTTCTTATGTTTCCATGCTTCACTAGTTGTGTTTTTTTTTTTATAAATAAATTGATTTTTTTTATCACTATGTGGGTTTGAGTTTATAGCAATTCTCATGTGCATGTCCATCCCATGTCCAGCACTTAGGAATGCAGCTAGCCATGTGGTTATTGATGTAGTTTGGCAGCCATGAAACTTTTTAAATTATGATATGTCATTATCAGAAGGTTCACATATCAACAGATATGTGATTTGCTTGCACAATTGTTATGAGAGCTGTTTCCCTTTGTCTTTTTAAACTAATGCAGCAATAACACAATTCTGTGAATGCAATTAGTTCTGCAGTTTTTAAGTTCTCTTGTCATAGACCCAAGAGCTTATGTGATGTCTGTCATCTGTTGTCCATCATCTGATATCGATCTGTCCATTAGGTCAAGTTTGTTATGGTTATTTTTAAATTACTTGGAGGGATGCAATGAAACTTTTCAGACACATTCATCCCAGGGTCCTAAATAAAAATGGCTCTTCTTCAATATCTAGTATGCTTGCCACAAAAGCCATCTTAAATTTTTTTATAGCTATTCCCCTGATCAGAATGTTAAGTCAGAATGTGGTTTTCACCAGAAGGATTCTTATGATGTCTTGTTGGTACTTAAATGAAAATTGAGCTGATTTGACATCAATTATGGCCACCATGGCAAACATCATGAAAATTTTTCTTTTGCTACTAAATGGAAAGTGATCTTGATATTCGGTTTCACCAGAAGACAATACCTAGTTGGCCCTGAATTAAAATAGTCTGATCTTTTCCCTCAACAATAACTACCACAATTTTGGTGACAATCTGACATCCAGAATGGATGCCAGTGCAGTTATCTTGAAAATCTTATTATTTTTTACTCTTTGTAATTGGTAAGTCATCTCAGCATGGATATTTTTCAGAAGACTAATTATGATATCTAGTTTTTCCTTATTGAAAATGGCATACATCTGTTTTGAAATCTTGCACAATGAACATATTGAAAATCTCCGGAATGGATGATCATATCAACATGGGATTTTCATTGAATGTTTTCTAATGGGTATTGTTTGTTCTCAATGAAATGGTGCTAATCTTATGTCCAGTATAGTTGCCATAGTGTCTAATTTGAAAATCTTTTTGCTCAAACATGTCTGAGATGGTTTCAACACTCAGCAGTAAAAAAAATAGGTTCTATCTTGAATTTCTGGAAACTTGTTTAGGACTGTAGAGTGTAAGTTCCATGGAGTGACTGTTGTTGATGAATTGTCATTAAACTTCATGAATATTATGGTATTTTCCTGAAGATGTGAATAGCAGCAAATCACTTTCTTGTGCAGTTTATAACACTACCAGTCATAGATCTGAAGAGCTTATGGGATGGCCTGTTGCCTATCATACAGCTTCTGTCACTTCATTTACACAAGTCTGTTATTGTTTCTCTGCTTAAACTAATTGGAAAATTCTGATAAAATTTACATACACATTCATCCCATGGTTTAGTTGTCCTAAATGGTCCAGCTCAGACATACAGATGCTACAACAGTAGCCTTCTTCAACATCTTGTTTTTGCATCTTCTCCAGAATGGTCATATTAGTATGGGGTTGTAACTAGAAGACTTCTTATGATGTCTAGATGGTCCTGAATGAAAATGGCTCTACTTGGACATCATTAAGGCAGCTACATTTGCCTTCTTGAAAATCTTGTTATCACTATTCCTCTTGAATGGATGGTAACATCAGCATGGGGGTTTCAGTGAATGACTGATGTTTAGTTGATCAAAAAAAATTGTGCCAACCTGAAGAAAAATACGGCCACTTTGAAAATCTTGTCATTTCTCATCCTGAATGGAAAGTCATATTGGCATGCTGTTTTTACTAGTAGGCTTCTTATAATGTTTAGTTGGTCCTAATGAGAATCGTGCTGCCTGGACATCCAGTATGGCCACCACAGCAAACAACTTGAAAACCAGGTTATAGGTACTCCACCTGAATGTCAAGATGGAGTTTCACAGAAAGCCCCATTATGATGTCTAGTTGGTCCCAAAACAATTATACTGATCTGACAACAAATATGGCCACCATAGAATCCATCTTGAAAATTTGGTCACTAATTCTTTAGAATGGCTGGACATATCAATATGGAATTTACACTGAAAGACACTCTATGCTGTCCAGTTGGACTTTAATAAAAATTGTGATCTGATATTCAGTATGGCAGTGATCTTGAAAATCTCATTGGAATATCATATCAACACTGGGCTTTCACAAAAAGATTTCTAATTGTGGCCACTTGGCAAACATAATGAAAATATTGCTGTTGCTATTCTTCCTAATAGAAAGTGATATTGATATGGAAGTTTCTCCAGAAGACTAGTCTTAGTATGTAGTTGGTCCTGAATGTAACCCTCAAATAAAGCCGCCATTATGAACATATTGACATTCTTGTCACTAAATTTCCTGAATTGATAGTCATACCAACATGCAATAGTCTTTTAATCTTGTCTAGTGTGTCTTAAATGTCATTCATCCAATTTTGCAGCCATAGTGGATATTTGAAAATATTATCACTCAAGAATATCAGCAGTTAAAAAGAAGAAATGGTCTTATCTTGAATTTCTGAAAATTCTTTTTGGGACATTTATTGTTAATCCCTGCTAGGGACTATTTTTTGTTAAGTTCTTAATTGTTTTTTTTTTTGTAGAAGTTTATCACACAGTCTTTCACAACTAGTCCTATAATTTTTGATGGCTTGCCATGAAACTTGGCAAATATGGTGATCATCAACTGCAATTTTTGTGTAAGTTATTCCCCGTTTTTACTTTTAGCCTAATACAGTCTATGACACAACTCGTAATGAGAAAGCAGCTAGTTAGTGCATTGTTTTATGGATTGCTATGAAACTTGGTAAATATTATCATTATCACCAGAAGATAGACAAACTGACCAAAAATTTTCTCAATCTTTTTTTAAGAGTTATGGCCCATTCTTAAAACATTTCAGATTATTGTCATTCTGGTGCCTCTAAAAAGATATATAATATGGAAAGTTGATGGCATAGAAGATGGATCATATAATGTCTTCAGTGCCTTCTCACAGATTTGTAGGCTTATTCCGCATATAAACTGAGCTCCCAAGTCTTAGACCATGACAGGTTTGGAAAATAAATGTTTATTGATCTTCAGACTTTGTTGTTTTAACTGCAATGACTTAAGATGTGTTTTCAATCCAGCAATGACCCAAGGTGGCTGAGTGGTCGAAGGTGCTTGCCTTTACATATCACTCACTTCTCTCCTGAAGGGTTAGATGCATGGGTGGATAACAGTTTTAGCGAGTGTGTGTGTGTGTGTGTGTGTGTGTGTGTACTACTCTATGAATTTTGGTATCTCATCATGGGTTTAGATTTCTTGTGTATAAATGAAATTACCCCACAGTCTGCAGTATGAAGACCCCATTATCTTCTCTCCTCAACAAAATAAATACACTTAATACAAGTTAATTAAATATATGTTTGGCTTATCATGTCCTGAAAAATGCTATTAAATCACACAAAACAAACCAATAAATCCAGTAAACAGATGTGAAATTTCACCACCTTCAGTAGTTGGAGAACTAAAGAGTTTGTGAGTACCCATTATACTGAGATTATTAGCTGGCATAAATTTTATACAACACACTTTTATGTGCCCTACTATCAGCTGAAGTTGCATACCTTTGTAGAGAAAAAAAATAATCTTAAGAATGAAATAAATGCATTTTTGATTACATTTGTAACTCATTGATGTGATACTAAAGTGTGAAAGAAAGAACAACATTTATTGCATAAACATAACAATATTTTGTATGTATGAGTTTGCCATTAAACTGTGTAATAAATTATATTGCCCAATAATTAATATAATTATGTACTCGGTCTTTTTTACATTTAAAGAAGATAATTTTTAAATGGAAGCTCTGGAGATGAGATGTATAAATTATCTAAGCAGTTGGGTTAAAACTATGTAACAAAAATTATAACCTGATTACAAGTTATTAATTCCAAGTTATGTAGGCAAAAAATGCGATTTCATCCACTTGTGTCGTGATTTTGAGAATCAGAAGTAGCAAAATACAGTGGGTTCTCAAATAAACTAGGTACTGACTGATTGAATATATCAATCAGTGCATGCAAATTTAATTAAATTAAATTGGCCACCTGTTCATGTGATTGTCTTTGGGAACAAATTACTTTCTAGAGAATTGTTAAAGATAATTGCTGCATTTAATTTAACAATTATTTGAGAATTATTACCTGTCTTTAAGATTATTATTATGATTATTCCATCTTCAGCATTGAATGAAAGCATTTACTGATAATGAGATTGAAGATAAACAGGGGAAAAAACACTTTTATTTATTAGATCATTTAGTCTTAATCCACAATATACTTCACCTAGGTGCCCCTAAAATGTCATTTGCATGTAATTATTTAGATGACTGTGTTTGCAGGTTAATTTTTTTTTTTCAGTGCAGCAGTTGACAAAGAAATAAGGATTTGTTAGCTTTACTAACATTGACAAAATGTTCATTTTGAATATATTCAACAAATATTGGAATAGGAAACTTTTTTATTTGTTTTAGTTCTGGTTACACCATAGTTTCATGATACATTGATGAATCAATTGGTATCTTTTAAAACTTTGTTGTCTGGTGTCTTAAGTTATTATTGATATTGGCAAATGTCATTAATGAGTCAAAAGATTATTTTATGTCAGTGTGCTTTATCTCCATCCAGCATCTGTAGAAGATAGTATGATAAGACAACACAATTTCATATTGAAATTTGACTATAAGGTGGTTATATTTTGCTGACATGCCTTTTTCTTGTGGAAAATTAACTACAAAGGGGATATATTTTTGCTGACAATTTTTTAATTGAAAATTAACTATAAAGTGGTTACAATTTGCTCAGATACTTTTCATATGTAAAATAGCCTATAAAGTAGATAAAGATTGCTGATGCACCATTCATATAAAAAATTAACTATAAAGTGGTTTCATTTTGCTGATACACTATTCCTATGGAAAATTTACTATAAAGTTCTTATATTTTGTTGACACATTTCAGATGGAAAATTAAAGGCAAGAATATGAGAAGAAAAATTAGGATCACAAAATACTTGAGAATTTTCATCTTAGTCTTTTATAAATTTTAGTGAGAGAGTAGCTTCTTCAGGAGCTACAGGAGACAGACTGAAGGAGAGTTCCAAAATAAACCTTTCATTGAGTACTCTGGGAAATGTCATCAATGCTCTGGCAGAACAATCAAAAAGCAATAAGAAAGGCCATGGTAAGTTTGTTTGATGTTGTGTCCATGGATTTACATTTTCCATGAATGAAATATGGTAAGTTACTGACCTGCAAACCCTTGTGATTTTGCCGTAAGTCTTATGAAAATTACCATTAAAATATGGACTTGCAGCATACATGCAAAACTACACAAAGATTATTGTTGTTAAAAAATTAGGATAATTAGTTCATCCATGTTATATTTGGATCCAGGTTTCATCTTAACATTAGTGAAAATTAGTCAGGGAACCAGATTAACTTTACAGAGGAACCCAAGATACTTTAAACTGCACCAGTTTGTTCAAGCACTGCATCTGCATTATCAAACTGTTGATTATAGAATTTTTAAAGATGGCATACAGAAAGCTATTCATGTTCAAGGCGAAAGGGAAAATAAGCTTCTAGAAAAGTGTTAATCAACATAGAAGAATAAAAAGGAGTATTCAGATTCTTGTGATTAAAAGCTGAAAAGGACACAATTACATTTATTGGACATCACATGCGAATTTGAGTATGTCTCATGGCGGGAGATATGATTGCCATTGTTGTGTAAATAAAGTCTACGCTTCCTTTACAGACTTCTCAGCTGAACATAATGTTTATTGTCACTGCATCAAACTTTTAATTATGTGTTCCAGCTTTTCAATAGCAGTCATTGGTATTTTGTTACACTTTACTGAAAACTTGTCAATCTTATGGAAAAAAATCAACAGCCTTACTGATATGGACTCGACAGGGTTGGCAGGTCTGAAGTTATAACATTTTAGCTTCTTGAATCTTTTTTGTGAATTTGTATTGTACTGTTTGCATGATTTAAGCAATTTTAGATTAGTAGACTAAGTAGTCCTCGCAAAAGTCCATCTCAAACGAGTGCCATTCAGAAGTTTCCATGTTCTCCATATCAGAGTAATGTTACATGTTGAAGGCTTCCATTAAATTGGAGCTGATAATTAGTTTTTTGGCATTTAATTTTTGTTGATTAAGAAACCAAGTAAACATATTTTGCTTCTTCACAGAACAAGAGGCATAAAAATTATCATAGAAAAATACATCTTTAACATTACATTTTTGACAGATTGTGCATCATTCCACTGCATAGGAGAACTTTGTGTATAATTTGTGTATTACAACAAACAGTAGTATTTAGTGATGGAGTAAAAAGTTGCACATAATTGCAAAGGGAATTGAGGAGAATAGTTGATAATGACTTTTAATCATGTGCTATTAATTTACTTTTCAATGTACTAACAAGTAAAATGAAGTTACATTTTCAGCCTATGTTACCTTTAGGAACACTTCATAGCAGAGTTCAATTTTCTTCAGCATTGGCTGTAAATCAGAATATTTGATGAACATAACATTATTTCAGTTTAATGGTGGTATTTAATTTGTTGAAATACTTAGGGTGGAGGATGGTAAAAACTCAAGACAGAATACAGTCTATCATTAATTTATGTTAAATTCTGTTGCATTTAAAAGACATCATGATGCAAAAGTTGTATCATTGAAGGTTAACTATTTTTTACAAATAGAATATCAGATTCCTTTTTCAAGACAGCTTACGTGAGGCAAGTTAAATAAATTCTCAGTGCTGTCTGAATTTCATAATGCACTTAGATTATTTTTACCCCAACAAATATAAAACTCTATCTCTTAAAAGTTTAACTAATTTGATTATTCATCAACAATCGTTTGTGCTGTTCTGTTTAGAATGATATGATTATTTAGTCTTTTATGAAGAGAGTATCCTTGTCTCCTGATTGGTCATATCATTGTTACTGTAGTGCACCATCATGTTTCATTGGAGCCATACAAATTTAAAATTATTGTAAGTATGGAAGCTATACACTGAGGAATATTCCAAAATGACAGATGCATAATAGTACATAAACTGTGGTTACATAATAATGTGGAAAGACATTATTATTGGCTTTTCATTTACCATGAACTAACATGAGTAAATAATTCAAGTACAGTGGTCCTTTTTTTTTATAAATTCACCCTATTTGCAGCAGGAAAGGGGCCTAAAAAGAGGGGTGCCCTGTATAAAGTTAAAGCCGTGCAACTTATTTTTAAACACATAATATATTCATTTAAAATTCACAGGAATTTTATTAGGCAATGGCCTTAATGTGATAAAAATTGTATTATTGCTCTTTGAGATTGTTATGAAAAATCATCAGTTCTGGTACAAGTACCACATTGTCAGTAAAATCGGGTCACAGACATCACAAACATTCCTGTCCATTGATTTCATTTTCATACTCTGCAGTTAAATATGAATTTAAATGTTTATTTGAGTCTCTCTGACTTAAGATTTCACAGTAGTGATCAAAAGGACTCTATTTTTTGCTTTCTTGAATTCCTTTTACTTTTCTTTTTAGACTAAGAATGTTTTGTAACATTTTCCACTTTTTGTAATAACTTGTTCTTTCTTTGACAATTCATAGTTATTAATAATAACTTTATTTAAAGGTGGTATATAATTAGCTAAGAACCAATCTACTTTCATACAAAGGAATTTATTTTAGCTG
>QKMX01370466.1:38407-51105 GCA_003401595.1 Venustaconcha ellipsiformis | reverse complement strand
ATTGGGGTTTAAGGGCACATCAGCGTAGAACTGCTCTAAGTGCCATTTAAAATTCAAAGTTCTAAAAATGCAAATATAAAGAACTGTATAAAACTTTCAGAAGATAAAGTTTTTCAAATAAAAATAAACATCAAGTATCACAATATACAATGTACAATGTACAGATGTAAAAGTTCTGTAAAAGGTATATTAAAAAATGATTACGGTAAAAAATCTAAAATCCCTGAATTATAGTCAATATTTGCTATTTCCTTCCTCAAAAAAAATTGCTTAGGTGGTACATTATCTTAAAATTTCTTAGTCAAGTTAACATAAAAATGTCTCACAGGGTAGAAGATAATACACACAACAAGAAAATGGTTCATTATCAACAGTCATGCTGGGTATACACTTTGGACAAGGATAAGATTTAGGATGTGAGAAGGATCAAACCAGGTATGTGTAAACTATTTCATCTCTGTGCTTTATTATCTTCAAGGGAAGCCTTCTCCATTGATGGCTTACATGTTCTGAAGCTTATTTGTGGAGTTTTCATTCCACATATTTTGCAAAGTATAAAGTACTTGCTTGTATAAATTTGAAGTCAGTGTATACTTTATTAAATCACTGTATTGCTTCTTCCAAGCTAAATTCAATCTCTGCATTTTGCTTCTTCTGGGATTCTATCATATCATTCAATCTTCGTTTGTTCAAGATTCTTTAATTCCTAGGTCTCCTTATATCTTTTCCTAAGGCAGGTTGATTGAATGGTAAATGTTCATTGGCTTATGGCATCTGCCTTCTCACTCAGGCTCTCAGTTTTACTGTGATTGCCTTGGAGGTGAAGGAGATCTGGACCAATATGCATTCAGATCCATCAGAGCTTGGAAGGGGATTTACAGCTGATCTGATATAATTTTTCTCAGAAACTGTCTTCAGAGAAGAAGTCATCAACAACTGTTCAGAGGATTCCAATGATATCAATTTATTCATGTATTATGCTTCTTATGTGCAACAAGAGGGCATATTCTCATATACATCCTCAAATCAATTCACTTATTACACAAAGCACAAACTGCCATAGACTTATCACAGTCTGGCCAGTGTTAATACCAAAGGAATTCAAATAAATGCAAGGTGTGATCAAATTAAGCATTAGAACTATCAATAAATGCATATTCCTTCATAATTAAATAAGTAAAAATGAAACAATTAATAGTAACACAACAAATTATAGTAAAATTCAGTGACTTTTAAAGAGCTGTCAGGAAACTAATAGACTTTTCAGGGCTTTTTTCCACTCTTTTTAATTTTTAAGAGCTTTGAAAGACCAAAAATCAAATTCATGGGATATTTAGGCCTATGTAAACCATGCTGATTTGTCTGCCCTTTGTTGACCCTTAATACCAATGTGACTAGCCAACCAACAGCTCTGGCTACTTTGTCTGCCCTTTGTTGACCCTTAATACCAATGTGACTAGCCAACCAACAGAAAAGAATACATCTACCATATAGTATCAGCAAACCACATCTTTTTAAGATCTTGGATACTACTGAATAAATTAATTAAAGAAAATTTAGATGAAATGTGAATTTGTGATAACAAATTTTTATATATGCATAACATAAGAAAATTTTTACTAAATGTAAATTATGATTACGGACTGATTCAAAGGGTTAGACACTAGAGTTTAATCATGATGCACAAATCCTGTACCTCTACAGTTACTATAGTGACGATCTACAACTGCAGTTACTCCATCAGGACAGCAACCAAAGCGTGAGAGACGACAGTCTGCTAATGTCTCTGGAATACAAAATAATGTCATTTAGTCAAAACACCAAAACACCAGTTTAGTCCTTTGTCTACTTTAATTAATCAACTACAACAAATGATATTCATTTTATACTTTTTTTTAGATTCATGTATCTACTTGCTTATAGGTCACAAATCCAACTCCAAACTGCACAGACCCAGATCTGCCATCCATAATGGATATACATATCTGTCTTTATGCTGTTTGTTAGGGCTAATCAGTAGAACAAACTAGTTTTTAATTTATTCCACTATGGCCCCTCAAAATATACTTACAAAAAGTTGTGATAAATAATGACATCTCCAAATATAATATTTCATATCAATTGCTGTTGCCAAAAAAACAAGCCTTGGATGGCCCTCTAGCTATACCTGGGCAGTTGGAGTAATATCTGTCTGTTGCTGGAGTTCTGCCATCCCTACAGCAGCCATATTGTGACCTGTGGCATTCTGACTCTGGAGCACGAGTTGTGGGTTGAGGTGTTGGTATGGGTGTTACCATTCCACCTGAAAAATACATAGAGAAGCAAGTGTTATTGCATGAGGCACTTCAATTACATATCACCAAGTGATATGAGATTGCGATCAAAGTTTCACTGCATTACTCTATGTTAGTGCTCCAAGTTGCAACTAATATGGATGCATTTGCAACTAAGGTAAAAATAAGAATTAGAAAATGAAAATTGTCAACTGGCAGCCTTCAAAATCTTAAAATGGCAACCTGAAAAATAAAATCAACACTATTCTTACTTGTGGATATCATGTATTAGATTAAATAAATATCTGGCAGCTGCAATTTAATTCTTAGCATAACCCATATTTCTCTGTCAAATTAAAAGTTCTTACACTAAGCTGCCATCTTTACATGTGACTAGTCTCGTTTACATCTTACAGGTAACTAGTCAAATATATGACCTATGCAGACAACCTGTGCTAATGGTATGGATCAAAATGTAGAAATGGAGACAAATACAGACAATTTATTCACTGGTACAATTAATCAGTTGAAGTACAATAAACATAAACATTGTTGTGTCTTTATTAATATAAACAATCATCAGAACAAAAGAAAGGTTAAGGCTCTTTATCAGTGAATTAGAGGCCAGGTAATACACTCCAGAAATGGTTTACAGTGAATCAGATGCCAGGTAATACACTACAGAGTCAGTTTATGGTGAATCAGAGTCTATGTAATACACTATGAGATGGTTTACAGTGATTTAGACTCAGATGTGCTAATGTACCAACAGTCTTGATGTATTACAATGATATAATCCAAAAATCCTTGAATGAATTCAAAATATTTCTAAAGGAGTGATTTAGTCCAAAAGTATTATTGAGCACTTTGTAATTCTGGTCAATAATTTAAATAAATAAATCCTCTTAAATATTAAGTGAAACAAAATTTAAATTTTTTCCACAATGACTGACATTGAAATATTGAATGAAGAATTTCTGTTTACTTTTCCCTCATATCGAAAACTAAAACACAATAAAAGAACCAGGATGAGAACATTTTTCCATCAAATTCATTTCCAGAGCTTTTAAAGTTGTAAACAAGGTATGGTGTGATATTAAAAATTTAGTAAAGACATGTAAAACAGCAGATACATCAGGAATGCCCAAGGGGAATACCAACATCCTGAACTTGAACTCAAGCTACCATTTTAGCCTACAAATAATGATAGCATTAACATATAAGTCATAATTATAGATAAATATTAACTATTTAATATGTTGTTTATAAAAAAAAAACATTAGTCAGGTAGGCCTCCTACCCTCAATTATGGACAAAGGTCAATTACATAAATACAAATTAAATATGCATAGCACAAAATCATGGTCAAAAGACAACACACAATAAAATTAAATATATATAACAAATAGGCATAGATCCCACTTATTACTGAGCTCATCTCAAATTATATGCTCAAGTTCAGGTGTGACAATAGTGCCTGCTAAGTTTCAACACAGTCCACAGAGAAATCCAGGACTATTTGCACTCAAAAGTGTTTCCAAAGCATCAACAACATGATCAGAGCCAGAACTAAACAGTTTTGCTACTTGCATCTATATATGAGTGGAGAAGGACAAGACAAAAAAAATCCTATTGACTATTAGTTTATGAAAACTAATATTTTACTTAAATTATAATACTGGTACTGAATTCCAGAAAATTTCAGAACAATAAGAAACTACTTTTCTCTTAGGTTTACTTATAATTTTGTCGGAAACAAAATGCATTTCACAGACTTGCACTTTCAGCAATGTCTGGATTTGGAAGAACCATTTTCTTTTCAGGGTGTGGTATGTGTCATATTTAACAAAAATATACAAATCCAGTTACCTTCCAAAAGAAATACAAGCATTACAGAACTTAAGAAATCAATTTTACCTGAAGTCAGATAGTACCAGACAAATATTTCCATTCAAAATGTCTACTGCATCACCATGAAAATATAATGTTTATGTTTTGGAGACCATTGTATATTATCAAACGGCAATGGCCCCAGTAATGGGCTATTTCCTGGACCACTGCACATTATCAAAAAACAATGACCACAGTAAAGGGATATATCCTGGATCACTGTATATTATCAAATGGCAATCGCCACAGTAATGGGCTATATCCTGGACCATTGCATATTATGAAAATGAAATGACCACAGTAAAAGGCTATATCCTAGATCGCTATATATAATCAAAAAACAATGATCAGAGTAATGGGCTATATCCTAGAACACTGCATATTATCAAAAAGCAATGACCACAGTAAAGGGCTATATCCTAGATCACTGTATATTATCAAAAGACAATGACAACAGTAAGGTGCTATATCCTAGATCATTGTATATTATCAAAAGACAATGACCACAGTAAGGGGCTAAATCCTGGACCACTGCATATTATCAAAGACAATGACCACAGTAAGGAGCTATATCCTAGATCACTGTATATTATCAAAAGGCTATTGCCACAGTATCCTGGGCCAATGTGTATTATCAAAATGCAATGACCACATTAAAAGGCTATATCCTGGACCACTGCATAGTATCAAAAGACAATGACCACAGTAAGGGGCTATATCCTAGATGACTGCATATTATCAAAAGATAATGACCACAGTACTCTGGGACAATGTACATTATCAAAATGCAATGACTACATTAAAAGGCTATATCCTGGACCACTGCATAGTAACAAAAGGCAACAGTCAAAAGTCAGAGCTATATCCAAGATAATTGTATATTATCAAAAGGCAATGACCACAGTAAAGGGCTATATCCTGGACCACTGCATATTATCAGAAAGCATAGACCACAGTAAAGGGCTATATCCTGAGCCAATGTATATCATCAAAAGGCAATGACCACATTAAAGGGCTATGTACTGAAACACTGATGTCAAAATAAATTATTGACAAAACTAAGCTTCATCTTATATAATATTATGTATCTGTGTTATTGCTGAAATACAAAAAAGTTTACTAATTATTTACATCACTAAAAAATTCAATATTTACAAACATAAGAATTTAAAATTTTAAATTGCATTATCAACAGTTAATTAAACTTTTCCAAGTTTATTAAGTTTTAAATCTGATCCCTGAAAACTAATGCTATATGTCCCTAACATATTCAAGGGGTGGGGGTGAGTGTATAACAGGAATTAAAAGATATCTACTATCAGTTGAGACCGCCTGTCATTTAACTACTGTATATACTCAAATGGAAGTTGAGTCCAACTGGAAACAATCTGCTGTCATATAATGTGCCAACATATCAGGGTCTATGTTATTTGTTTCATTGATTACTCATAACAAACTGCATAGACTAAGATCTGCTGGTACATTATGTCATGGCAGATCTTGGTTTGTGCAGTTTGTAGTTATACTCAACTAATAAGTTAGTATATATGGTAAATAAAACACTTTAACATTGATGTTACTTTAGGTGTGAATGGATGTACAAATGGATGGATCACTTTGCCACAATTCCATCAAGGCGGATTCGACAATAATCCAAACTGACTGATACATCTTTAAAATCTAATTTAAGGAAGATTGAATTTTGCATTTCATTCAAACACATGCAACATGTGAATGCTGAAAACTGCTGCCACTGATTCTGGTACCTTTGACTTAACAGCCTGGCACATAAACCATATGGCTACAAGATGCAAGGTTCATTAGCAAGTGGTCTCACATACATTGACCTATACACTGAGACATGTAACTTCTGATCTCTTTCTCATATTATTAAAAATTTATTATCATAATAAACAAAGGCAGTATAAAAAGTAAGTTACCATGTTTCCTGTGTACACAGATGTCTTGGCACTCCTCTTCTGTGTCAAATTTGTTCCCTCTGCCCTCACAACCTCCATACCAGAATCGATTACATCGCTGGATGGATCTGTCGAAGAACCATTTCACTTCATACTTGGTACAGAGTTCTCTCCTTTCTTCTATGTGGCACACATCTGATGCTACAGGTATAACCACACAGGAATTATGATTAACATCATCTCAAAATTCAAGAGGTGTTTATCACCCTCTCTTGTAGTTGAATTTTCAAAAACATAAAATGATTATGTACAGAAAATTAGTTATTTGAATTATTTTTTTTTACAGATTCATTAAAGCTCATATAAAACAAAACAAACACACAAACAAAACACACCCACCCATGAAAAACAGAAATTGATGTTAATTGTTATTTGATATCAAGCAAACTGAACAACAAATATTTTTAAAAAGTACTCTACAAATCTAAAAACTGTTAATGAATGGTGAGAAAAAAGGTTTAAATGAAGGCAATAATTAGGTAAAAGAACCATGGTTAATTCTGGTGTGAGTAGTTGCATATGGCAGGTAAAGGGTTTGGTAACAGTGATTTGCAATCTCAGAAATTGTGGTGCAATTTTGAAAACTAGTGAAAAAAGCAACACACAAATGCCAGAGGATAGTGGAAGATAACTGGAAAAGGAAAAGATAGTAAAGTAAGAGTTTTGGGGAAAGTTAATAAACTGATGCACAAGACAAACACACATAAGTTCATCATGCTATTTAGGAAAGATTGCTCACAGCAATTAAAGATTTTTAAAAAGGGGATGTTCTAAACTTTACCTGAAATATTTTTTAACTTGATGATTAGTAATTTGTTTAGCATGAAAACAAATATACCAGTTTGACTTCATTTTATACAAGACTGTTTTACAAAAGTCATACTGATTTATTAAAATTTTATATACTTTTTGTAAGTAATACTGAAGTGTTGGCTAAAAGTAGAAAAAGGTAAATATGTACATTTGTACATCCATGTTTTGTTTTCGGGTCAAAACTACTAAGAAGCTAAATGACTTCTGAGCATGTCAAAAATATAGACATTACACATCTCACTTTAAAATATCATTCTAGTTCTCAATTTAATAATGTAGTAATGAAATTCCTTCATATTCTAATTTGTCCCAATCAACAGTTGCTGCTGAACAAAACTGAATCATCAACATAAAAACAATATTTTGAAGAATTATTTTTCTTATATTATTTGGAGTAATGCCTGGGTCCATCATGTAGGTTATGTGATATCCTGGAATAAACCATTACAATTGAAAACCATTGCATAACTTAAAACTTTTCCTTAATTGGGATTGAGACCCAGTTTTTGACAACAGGGGACTCCTAAGAAAATATGTGTATACCATCTGTAACTGGGAAAAAACTGATTCTCAGCTTTCTTGCAAAGGTCCTTATTTAAAAAATATACAGTCCATGTAGTATCAATACTGTATATTGAACTCCCCTGGCTCTTCACGCTGATGTTTAAAGGTTAAAAATTAATCTTGAGTACCAATGGTTATATTTTTTAGGCGCAAATGTACAGTCAAACCTGTTGATAAAGGCCCTATAAGGGACTTGAAGAATGTGTCATTTCTTAGCAGGTGGCTTTTTATGTGCAGGTGAAACTGTATTAACTTATTGTTAGCTGGTGTTTATAAAGAGGTGATATGGCAGGTTTGACTGTACAGCCCAGAATCTCACCTATGACTTTCATCTCTGTTTTGGTGGTGGAGGTTGAGATATATTTTTGTGGAGTCGAGTCAGTTGGAACTGGCTGCCAGGCAACACCAGAAGTACCTTGACGCATATTTCTACACTCCTCCCCTGTGCTAAATCTGTTCCCATTTCCACCACAGCCAGTGTAGATAAACCTGCGACAGTCCTTTATCATGGGGTCATAGTACCACATGATTTCATTGCCATTACAGTCACCTTGCATGCTTGGCTTTGAGCATGCCAAATTCTCTGTGTAATTGGAGCAGAAATATACTAATATTTCATGATGTCCTTGAATTGGATCTGCAGGTACATTTCCTGCTTCTAAACTAGCTAGCAGGATATACAAATTACTGGCCTGTAGACCAGAAAGCTGCTGCATGTAGGATCAAAGCAGGGTCAAGCAGTGAAGCAGAAATACCGAATATAAAATAAGAGTATAAGTTGAAATTTCATATTAATAATATCAAAATAATTGCAGTGATCATTCCCTGTAATCAGACAATTTTGTGGCCCCAGTATACTGCTGTAGCCCACACTTTAAGAATTACATAATTACTATCATAAACATACAGTTTTACAAATACTGTATTTAAAACAACTTGCGTACATTACTATTTTTCTTTTTAAATCCAAAGGTAGATACATTTTGTATGGGTTTGCAAATCTCCTAGATAATTTTTCAAATACAGCCAGATGCAACTAAACCTGTTTATGAAGTTACATATGGGACTTGAAAAAAGGGGTTTTTCAGAGCAGGTGTCCCTTATATATAGTGGAATATGTATTAACTTATTAGGCAAAGGACTTTTTTAACATGATCTTTTTAAAGAGGTGGCTACTATATGGAGGTGACTATGATAGCAGGTTATATTTTACTCTGGATACTTCAACCAAAATGGCACATACAGTTAGGATTTGTTTCAAATCAAACCAAGTTGGATAAAAATAGAGTATATAAAAGTGTTTGATATATAACATAATGTATGTTAAATACATACGACACAATACATGTTAAATACATATGATATACTACTGTATGTTAAATACATTTGATGAAATGCATGTTAAATACATATGACAATGCATGTTAAACACATATGACACAATGCATGCAGCTAGGTAATGAAGAAACACTATACTTGTATATTAAATACACATGATATACAAAGTATGAGGTTGCTTACTTCTAGGTAATATTTATATTACAGTATTTGGTCACTAATTAATTCAACAGATATATCCCAAAAAATGTTTTATTAAGTTTGGAATGGGTTATTATCAGCTAAAGATATTCTTAGTAAATGTTTGTCAAAATGTTGTAAATAAAGGAGGGGGAGCAGTGTCCTGCCATTGGATAATCTGAGTTGCTTGATTAGAACTAACATAGCCCTTCATACCAATGGTAACTTATTAGTCAAGTAATCAAAAATAACAGGTATGGTAGACTTTAATTAAAATATAATACAAGGTAGAATGGGGGCATAAAAATCAAATATAGGATTAATGCTAATTCAAGTGCAAGAAATTTCTCAAAACATGAATCACCTCACCAAATTATTTGCTCATTCAAACTACATGCAAATCTGGTATACACATTAACAGTAAATTTAGGCTACATCATTCCACTGGCCAAACTGAATAGAGACGAGTAAAAGATAAAGAGTATCAAATGTATGGGTTCAAATGTATAGTAGCTGAAAATCTTCTCAGCCATGATAGGCAGGTCAAAGTGACCTATATTTGTTCACAAAGAACCAATTCTATACTGCAATATACAACTCCTTAAGTAGCATTAACAAAGTAAGGTTAACAAGTTTAGTGCTAACAGTGTTAAAATATCAAGTAAAATCAATTACAGTAATAAAGTTAATCACTTAAGAATAAAAGTGATCTAAAAATGGTTGTAAAGTAACATTGAAGAATGTTACACTTAATGAGAACTAGAGAAACAGTATTAAAATATAGTACAGGCCAAACGCTTATTCTTAAATTCTTGAATGAAAAGTTGGTCACAGCAACTTGCTTTCTGCACTTTTAGCATTTGTAAAGATGTGTCATGTATAAAGACTAATTGACATAATGGCATCTTATATTAAAGATATGAGGTGAAATGGCTTAAATGTTGAAGAAGCCTCTGAAAATACAAATGTAACAGTGACTTCTGTGAAAAATAGGTTACAACTGCCCACTTTTGGTATGGATGAGTTATTCTTTCTATGATGCATTCATAAATCATATATGATAACTGTAGGTGAAATAAGTTACAAGATAAGAAGGTCTGATGAATATGTACAAACCAATGTTTAAATTATGGCTGTTGTTACAGACAAATCTCTGAAAATAGAAATGTCACTCAAGTGCAAACTGCAGTTATATTTATAAAGCACATGTCCTCAATTGCAGAACAAAAGTTCAGGTCCAAAAGAAACTTGATACAGAGTCTATGAAAAAAAAACACACAATGTTATGATACACAAAATTTCATGAAAATATCTCCAACTGTTTTGAAATTTTGGACTGGACAAGCAAAGATTAATGAACAGACAAAGGTATGGATGGTAACATGGAACCAATGGGCAATGCCATTATGTGCCTTACTTAAGATATAAGTATAAAAAAAGAATGTTTCAATACTGTACACTGAAAATATATTTATGTACCAAATTAATATAACTATTTGTTTACATACATAATCTATTTTATGTAAAATGACTGTATACAGTACATAATGCTGTGTTGCTATCCATACGAAAAAGGATAAATTTAAACACTTTTCTTAGATCTGCAAAATAATGATGACTTAACTAATACAGCCATCTTTGTCTTTTCTATGTATATTTTAATCATTACCTAATCAAATTTGTTATCATTTATTAAATTGTGTATCATTTATTAAATTGTGCATCAATTGAACTTCTTACTGCATTTCTTGATTCCTTCACTGAAAACTTTTTATCTACCATTTTCATCTTATTTCCGAAATTAATTGTACACATTTCTTGTATAATTTTCTTGTCTTTCCATGACTTTGTACACATTTCTTGTATAATTTTCTTGTCTCTCCATGACTTAGTACACATTTCTTGTATAATTTTCTTGTCTCTCCATGACTTTGTACACATTTCTTGTATAATTTTCTTGTCTATCCATGACTTTGTACACATTTCTTACATAATTTTCTTGTCTATCCATGGCTTTGTAAAAACTACTTTATGTCATTATAATCAATCCTCATGTTTTATATGTAGTAGCATATTCTTGGTCTTCATAAAATGAAGTGAGAACTTTTTATCCAATCCCAGTTTGCTTTCTAAATACAAATAATAATTATTCTCTCTACATTGTTATTGTTCTTATGCCAGTTCATTAGCCTGTTTATAAATGAGTGAAAATAATACATCATTAAATATGTCAAGGCATTCTATAAAACTGGAAGTAACAGATAAAGATTTTAAAGGAGGAGTGGGGTTGGGGGGGCATTCCTTCAGTGGTGTACCAAGGCAGTCAAAAAGTAGCTGGTTGTTCTGATAGACTTAGGTTGTTAAATAACCTAGCTTTGGGGACTTAAGAGTAAACTCTGCATATGCAGGTGTATGCATGTATGTAGTTCTGGTTATACATACCATTTCCTCCAGCACTTTTCTTTACGTCTGCTGAAAAGAATACAAAATCATATTTCATACAACAAAATACAAATGAAAAATTTTTATTGCAAAGCATGAAAAATCTATGCAATTATAAGCTAAATATTCCATTACCTTTTGGGGCAAGAATCCCCTTTTATGTCAAGTCCACCTTTAACTTAGTTAGAAAATACATACATGTGATTCTACTGGTGGTATGACAATGTTACCAATTTAAACTCCATCTACCACACATACTGTTTCAACATTGAAATATACTGCTTTTAAAAAATACAAGATTCTGAAAAGATTTATGACAGAAAAACAGAATTTTTACAAGTCCATTACAGAAACAATGGGAACCAGTCTTCTGGTGACATGCAATTTTATACTAGTACAATAATGTGTGTCTAAGTATTTGGCTTAGAAGCCTAACATGTGTAAAAACAAGCTTTTACTTAATACATTATGGTTTAAATCTGGTGAGTTTAAGGCCAAATGTTAAAATGTTGTATAAGGTGTTAAAAATGATAACAGGAGCCAAGTTAGTTCATGATAGCTTTCAAGTCTCTAAACCAAGATCAGCAGATTGTTGTAGGAGTTGAGATAAAAATGAGAGCTGGACCAAAGAATGATTTCAGCAGAAACATTTGAGTCAATACCTTATGGTTTTGTATTGTTATATTGCTATTGTGTTGTTCAGGAAGTTTTAAGAGGAATATTTAAGCGCAACTCAAATATCTTTTGTCCAGGTCAAGATGCCAAAACATGTGCTTTCTTCCAATGCGAAAAAAGCACTAGTCAAGAAATATAAGACTCAGGAAGCTTCATAAGTAGTCCACAGCCTTGAAAGGCCCAGTCATGAGAAAAATAAAGTTTGAACCTCTTTGCAGGTAGAGCATAGTGGCTTGTCATTGGCAATTTTAATGCTGATACATGGAATACATCCTCCATTCTTCACAAAATACAAAGTAATTCCAGGGGTAATCTGGTTCAGAAAACTACTGAGAGACTGTTAAGCATGAAACTTAATAAGTACAATCAATGTCATCAGTGGTCACTAGTCATTATCTTGCGAAGGAAACTAAAATTGCATGTGAATTTTATTCTTAACCCATTTTATCCTGAATATGACTACAATAGTTGTTGTATCTCATTTTATCCTGAATATGACTACAATAGTAGTATCTCATTCTATCCTGAATGTGACTATAATAGT
>QKMX01370466.1:4942-20183 GCA_003401595.1 Venustaconcha ellipsiformis | reverse complement strand
ATGGAATACAAGAAAAGACCATTTCTTCAATTTAACTGTCAAGTGTTGAAACTATTGCTGATATTCTACATCAAAAAGATTTTCAAATTACTTGCTAAGGTACACATCTTGGATGTCAGTTTAGCACCATTTTTATTCTGAACAATGCAGACATCATTAAAATCCATATCGGATTCAGGACTGGCACCATTTTCATTTTGGACCACCTAGGTATCATAAGAAATCTATTGGTGAAAGTCCCATGATGATAAAACCTACCATTTGGAGAGGAGTACTTGTAGAAATAACAATATTTTCAACATATAACTTTATATTCAGGAGTAGTAGCTATAACAGGATTTTCAAGATGGTTGCTATGGCAACCATGTTGGATTTCAGATCAGCATCATTTTCAGTTTAAGACCAACTTGAACATCATTAAAAGCCTCTGGTGAAAACCCTCAATCAGCATGACTTTCCTTTTGGGTAGAGTTGTTACAGTGACCGTAGACTAGGCATAAAAGGTGAAAAACTTGAAGTTGGAAAATAATTTGCAGATCAGGGTTTTTCATCCCAATTACCACTGTTTGTTCTAAAATGTAATAGGGATTTAGAGCTTCACTAATTTTCAGGATGATTTTTCTCATCTCTCTAAGATTGGACAAAATCCACAAGTTACAGTGAATTTATCAACTGCTTCTGATAAGAGAGTTGCATGTTTAGTAATTGATTATATGGTATATAATGATATAATGATGGCAACTGTACAAAATCTGTGGTATCTTCAAGCCACACACTTACAAAATGTTATATTTGTTGCAATACATCTACCTCCACCTAGCACAATAATTGGAATGATCTCTTTAGCAACATGCACTTCCCCCCAAAAAAGACCACAATACCAAACAAAAACAGTTCTTTCACATTCTCATTGCAGAATGGATGAAGGAAGCATGTTTCCATTTTTAAAAAAAAATGAAAAAGGTATACAAGATGTTTAAGGAAATAAATTTTAACTGCAATGAGCAATACAACAACAGAAATGCAACAATTAAATTGAAAAAATAGAACTTCAAAAAGAATGTGCAATACAGCAACAGAAATGCAACAATTAAAGTTACAAAAAATAGAACTTTATAAAAAGAATGTAACCATAACTGTATGGCATGCATCTGTTAAGTTTTTAATAGACACTAGATGTGAATTATCAAGGAACCTTGACCGTTGATAGGTTGGCCTCTGTGACAGGACATACAAATCATAAAACAGCCATATAGAATGTTTTATTCTTAAGTAACAAAATCAGAAGTGCTGTAATATGTTGATAAAATCCAGAATATCTGATTAAAAATGACTTAAATTACTGCTCATAAAATCTGCTACAAAAATGTTTTTGAGGGGTTGGGTAAAACTAAATTTATAAATGCAGTACTTACTAGTTGTTATTGCATAGTTAACGTTTCCAGTTACCCCAGTCCCTATGTCAAGAATACATCTTCCCACTGGTGACTTTCTGGACGATTCCAGAAGACTACCCTATGACCTGGTGCATGCCCAGTAGTCCTCATGTTTCTTAGGGATTATGGATGACTATTATGGGACATCATATAGGGTGTGAGGAGGAAATCTGGCAATAGCAACAGGTAAGTATTGCATCATTAAAATTAGTTTCATCACACCACTCACACATCCCTGACTATATTTTAATGTTAGCAATACATAATCTGTTGCTATTGTGTCACTTGCAAAGTTTTGTGGGATGTTGATACACCCTCCACACACACACACACACACACACACACCTCCCCACAAAAAAGAAAACTTATGGTAAGGGTGTCCACTTTTAGCAAGATTGTATCCAACTGGGCAACTTTTTGTGCCATGACTATGTGCCATGGCTATGTGCCATGACCCTAGACAAAACATGCCTTCACTTTGATGTGCCAAGGAACCAATATAAAATGAGAAGGTAGTGTGAGATCATTAAAATGCAGCTATCATCACATCCTTCAAAGAAAAATAAGTTAGACAGTCCCAAAATCCTAGCTGGAAAAGGAGAAAAAAAACTATCTCATAGCTGCCAATGAACTGCAGACAACCTGGTCCCATGGATAGGGCATAAAGCTTGCTCTTACATCTCACAGATGGCAAGGATAGCAGGAAAACCATCTAGAGGGTAAGGTTCTCAAAAGAACTACAATCAAAAGGGTTGAAGTTATTTTTTTAAAAAAATACTATATAATTCATGAAAGATTCCATCTAGTCATTAGAAAGTGCATCAGTGGTCTCTCTAGCTTGAAATGCCTGATCATTTTGGCAAGATAAAAACCTGAACCACTGGCGGGAACTTTGAAAAATAGAGTGTGTTTGAAAGAACTGTTCAATAGCCCTTGATGGTAAAAACTAAGCATTGTTCTTCTTCAAAGAAGAGAAAAGCAGCCATTGCACTTATAGAGGGATAGCTTGAATTTACATTTTCCTACTGCACCAATTGCAATAGATTCTCCACTAAGCATCAAAGACATTGGATGAACCTGGAGTGTCTCCTGTCTTTATTGATACACTTGGCAACCTGAAAGAGAGATCATATGTGATGAGCCAATGATAAAGGTGGATAATCCATGGGCTGTTATGTAGGAGAGATTCCCTGTGCTGTGGCAGGAACTTCCTTCTTTGGACTACCAGTAGGTCAAGATGAATACTGATCCATGATCACTGGTACCACAGAGAGGCTATCAAAATAAACTGATCAATTGAGGTCCTTACCTTCTGAAGTACATTTGGGATCATCCCACTTCAGGCTCAAAGCATCCTCTACCAGACTCTCTGGTTAAGAACTGGAGAAACAAAATGGAAGCAGCCTTGGCACAAACAAGTCTTTCAATTGTGCCCACCGAAGTCTGAACAAGGAATCTGTCATGGATTTTTGTAGAAGCCATTCCTTGAGAACATCTTTCCTTTTCATGAGAGACTGTCCACCAAAATATTCTTTTTGCCAGTAATGTGGTGAACTCAGTGAGTAGTCCCTTCCTTGGCTGCCTAGTGAAGTAGGTTCCAAACCTCCATGTGTGCCTCCTTGTCTCCTCAGGTATGCTACCACTGACAAGCTGTTGGAAGACATCATCATACAGGGGCTAAGAAGACAATGGGACCTGAAGAATCAGTCCTTCTAGCTTTAAATGAGTGTCTCACCATTAATTTCATGCATCTGCCAACAGAAGTGAGGTTTGGGACATGCATGGAGGGTCATACTAGAAACCAGTCTAAATTTGTACACCAAACAGATTTAGGTAGAAATCCTGTCCTTGTTAGCCAATAAGAGAAACTGGAGAGGATGCAAGTACAGTCTGCTGAGAGGAACCAGGTCTGCTGTGGAATTCAAAGTCTGACAGAAGAGAAATATGACTGAACATATTCTAGGCTCTCAGCTCCTCTAACTGAGGCAGGATCTTGTCTACTCTGTCCCACAGGACATGAACTAATCCTCTGTACATCAGTAAATTCATCCCTATGTATACAAAATCTGGAGATGGAGCCAGCTCAATTTCTGTTAGTCACTACAGACCAATTAAGAGCCAGATCTTGTCTGAGGGACTCTAAGTGGCCACTGAAATACTATAGGATCAGGATTCCTAGTGACTTAATGATGATTGCAACTACACCCATGACTCTGCTAAATGCTCTGGATGAAAAAGCTGGACCAAATGGCTGAGCACAAAACTGGAAGATCTTCACAGCCAAATAAAACCATGGCAACACTTTTGAGAGGAGGAGGGACTGGGATTTTGAAGAATGCATCAAGAAGGTCAGTGGAGTGGAGATCACAAAGTCACTGGGCCTTATGTAATTGTTGACTGTAGTATCCAGCTTGAAAGATTTCACCTGCAAAACTCCTTGGATGGAGAGATTGATAATAAGATGGTACTTCCCATCCTTTATGGGAATGAGAAAGATTTTTTTAGTAGAAAACCAGAGACTGGTTGTTTAAACCCTCTCTGCTATGCATCTTCCTTTAATTGCATCAGATTCAACTGGTGAACCACATGGGGGTGGGGTGGGGCCAGGAACTTAAGCCAGTATCTTCCAGGTATGATTGAGAGGACCCAGTCATTGGTTGTTATGCTTATCCAAGCCTCTGAAAAGAGGTATATTCTGGCACCTATGTGAATTAATGTAAGAAGGACACACCACTGATGAAGGAGCAAGTCCCTAGGGCTGACCCCTCCTTACAAAATGGAGAAAGGCCTAAAAACTTCCTCCTTTGGCATCTTCAGTGACCTCTGCTAGTCCATAATTGCTAAGGGAGAGGTGTCAATCAGGGATGCTTTTTGGATATGGACATCACAACTCTGACGAACTTAGCTAATGGCCTCAGGGGCCTTGAAAGAAGAGAGCACCCCCCCCCATTTAATCTCCACTTTGTGGGAAGATATGGGAGCAGTGATGTTGGTTTATGAGGACCTAAGAAGCCACAGTGGAAATGAGACCTCTGAAGAGGGTTTCTATCTCTTGAGATCATAGAGGATTCTTACTGTCTCAAGTAAGACCTTGAAAAAGTGTCAGTCATCGGGAGGTGGAGAGTTGTGAACATTATAGCTAAAAGCTGATGTCAAAGGTCTCAACATCAATGGGGAACAGACCAACCTCTATGTTACTTGGCAATGTCTGGCCTTTACTTAACCTTTGAGAAAATTATTAAACCATGGCTGAATGGGAGAGCAAAAGGAGATATGTAGGAGGCTGGCCCAATGAGTTGCTCCAAACTGGAAAGAGTATTTTTGTCCTCCAAACCTGAGGGTTTGGGACACAAATCCAGAAGAAGGAGATGGTAAACTTCAGTAACCACCCTGACAAAAGACCAAATCTCTTTTTCCCCTCCACCACCTGAAACAACAGCAGGGAAGATGAATGGGAGCAGAAGGGAGAGGGAGTCATCTCAGTCTATTCTAAGTCAAACTCATGAGAGTCTATAAGGCATGACAGTACATCATCATCAAACTTTTGCTCTTATGAGACAGGAATCTTGGACTCTGTGTCACTCTTATTGGAAGAAGATTTGTCAATAAGGGGGAATGCTGTCCCATAACTCCTCACATAGTGATCAACTCCATAGGATGGCTTGAGTACTTCTCAATCCTCTTTGGTGATTTGGAAGAAGAGGTTATGCTACCCAATATCCACTATGTGGGAGAACAAAGTCAGTTGTGGACCAAAACATTGATCACTTTCATATGAGGCCAAGGGCCTGAAGCTCATGGACAAATACAAGGGAATGCAAAACCACCTCTCTGCATTTATTGACCCCACATCCTTTTGGGATTGCATAGGATAAGATAAAAGGGGGATGCTGTGCTTGTTGGATTCAGCAGTAGTGTAGTGAGAGGGAATCTCAACCCAATAACTATCCCTACATTGAGGAGGGTTCCATGACCAGTGACTGAAACTAAAAGACTCGTGATGAGTGACTGGTACTCAGTCACCCATCTTTGACCAGTGACCAGTCAATGACCAGTCAGGTGACTCTGATCCATAGGTAGATCATCCTCCAATCATAATGACTTGAATCATTTGCTCATCCCTTACTGTGTGATTGAGAAGATGTTTCCCTTTCCTCATGGAGGGGCACAACTATCTCTCTGCCCAAAAGGATCAGTGCCACACCTCCCTCATGGGATACAACCCACTCTCCAACTGCTTATTTCTTTCCTTATGCATCTCCAAAGAGACAAATCCAATCATTCTCTGATACCTGAAGCCTAAAATACTGATATCTTGTTCCCTAACATGGGTCTTAATCCAGTCCTGCTCTGAGTCCAGTTGACTCAGCAATGGATGCCTTACTACATCCATAGGAAGGGGCTCTATGGACCTTATGAGTCTCCAAAGGAACTGATAAGTCCTGTTCTAAGCCTAAATGGATCATTTACCAACTTCCTTGAGAAGAACTCTATGGGCCCTAATTGTCTCAAAAGCACTGAACCAATTCTTCACTGAAGTCTCAGGAATGAAAAAACCTGAAAATTGTGATGAAAAATAGGAAGGTTCACTAATGATTCATCCCTTTCAATGTACATCTATGTTCAGAATTGTCCCTTACCTCACCTTACTAGCGACAATAAACAGGACAGCCATCTGCATTTACACAACTGGTACATGCCAGGCAGTGGGAATGGTATATGCCCACATTTACAAACACTTTGTCTCTTAGGCATTGTTGTGAAGAAAATACAAGTACACATCTTGTAATGAAAATAATGTATATGAATTTGCATGGAATCTTGACTGAACACTTGAGCACACATTAAAATTGTAATATTTCACCTGCCCAATGAGCTTCTATTCAAAATAAATCAAAACAACAACAACATTTGAAGTTCAATATAAAAATGTCAGTGACACTTGTCTGAGTATTAGAGAAGAAATAAAAAAAAGTCAACTGATTGGACTTAAAAAGTGTGCAAACAACTAAACATACAGAGTATGCAAGCTAGTGTGAGACCTCCTTCTGTATGCAGAACTCTGCAAAAATGTATAGAATATTATGCAACATTTTGGAAATTCTTAACTCAACAAAATGAAGGTAAGGGAAGCCTAAAACCAGACTAGCAGGGAAAGGGAGACTACTATGTACCAAAATATCAAAATCAAAATAAGTCAGATGAACTGCATTGAAATTATCCCCCTTGACCATTCCCATGATGGTAGTACAGTTCTCTGGTTAATAAGGACGACTTTATCACAGAACTGTCTACATTTACTTTTAACAGAAATTTAACTATTCTTCCTAGCATAAAGTACTGGATTCAAGTAATAAAACAACCAACACAGATTAATAACTTTTACATAAGAAAATTCAAATTGTTATTGTTTGGGAAATTATTTAAATATTTGAAGAAAAGAATGCTCATTTAGTCTTCATCACTTTTGCATGAAAAAACAAACTACTCTTTTTACCTGAAAAAATAACCAGAAATGCTGATTCATAATTTTTCTTTTGAGGCAACTTAAATATTAATTGCAAATTTAAATACAATTTTCTGCAGGCAACTTAAATATTAATCACCAATTTAAAATCAAATTCTCTTCAGGCTGCTTAAATATTAATTGCCAATTTAAATCATCAAATTCTTTTCAGGCAACTTAAATTTTAAACACTAATTTAAGTCAAATTAAATTTTAAATTCTAAATTTTAAACATTAATATAAAGTAAATACTTCAAGCAGCTTAAATTTAAACACCACTTTAGATAAAAGACTGTAATGCACCTCTACCAAAGTTTGAGCAATTCTGAAGACTTGTGAAATAAATGATAACTCTGAGATAGAAAATATCTTTGTTTGATCCGATAAATGAGGGATCCAGAGTATACCTCACTGGCCTCTATGATAGTTTGTCATTCCAACCACCAATATATTTTAAATGTGAATCCATAATTTATGAGAAATGGTGAGAATACTGATACATGCTATACAAGCAATTTATAGCCAAGCAGGAATATGCACATCAATATATACATATATATCATTCTAAGCAAGCCTTCAGCACAAACTGATATATCCAAAAAAGTCTAACTTAGGAAGCATACAAAGTGAAAATAAATAGAACTAATTCCTCCAAATAACTAATTTACATCCATAAATAATTTACATCCATGTATATGCAAAGAAATGTACAATAGTGAATTGTATACTGAAAGTGCACCCATCAAAGCTTTGTTTTTCATTAAAATAAATGGCAATGAAATTATGACTTGGATTTCCAATTCTGTGAAATCATTTATTTCAGTAGGTATACATTTTTGTGGTTGCATCACAATTACTGTCTACACTTATTGCAAACAGCACAGACCCAGATCTGATGTTGCATAATGCACCAACAGATCTCAGTCTACGAAGTTTGTTATCAGTAATCATCAGAATAACACAGATGCTGATCTGTTCATGCATCATGTGATAGCAGATCTGGGTCAACTTTTTAACATTTGGTGCAGGAGAGAAAAAAAAATAGAAATGCATGAAAGAAATTGGTTCCTAACAGAAAAAGTCATATATCCTTTTTTTCTTCCCTAAATTCACACTGAAACAGTGATGTCTGCCCTGATAGGTGCACAAGAAATCACCTCTATCATCCACATTTCTGCATGTAGCCAGACACTCCTTCTCTGATTTAAACCTATTGCTGTTGCCATCACAACCTCCATACCAAAACCTGTCACATAGCCCAGTTACGCTATTGTAGTACCACATGACCTTCAGGTCATGCCGACATGGGCCCGTGTCTTTAGGCAGCTCGCAAGCACCTGCTGTTGAGAAGTGCCCAGTAGCATTAGCGAAGCACAGAATTGTGCAATAAAAATACATATTATAAAATGTCATTTCTTTAGAAATGTATTCTTCACACTTTTAATCTGGAACTTACATTCAAGCTCAAAACCTGTAAATGGAATATAATACTGAGTGTATCTGTATAAATAAAGTCAAATCTGTGAGGAAAGAAACTAAACATGAAGATGTCTTGAGAGTTACAGTTTACCATCTGTGTTCCAAGAAAAGTTACAAAATGGCTACATGATTTTAACTTTCAGACAGAGTTGAGCTTGGTGGATAAAAGTGCTTTTTAAAAAAGAGTGTGATTATCAATTATCGATCACTAATAATGGCTAGACTAATGATATGAGTCATGTGACTCTATACTTTGTGTAATTTTTTCCATCTAAGTTGTATAATGCAACCTTTTACAGAAAGCAATAGTATGAACTCAGATCTATCATGGCATAATTATACAGCAAACCTGTCATGGCATAATAATGATATATCATGGCACAATGATCAGCCAGATCTATCACATATGGCATAATAATACAGCACATTATGTTATAATGATATAGTAGATCTATAGTGGCATAGTGATTTGGCAGATCTGTCATGGCATAATTACATGGCAAATCTATCATGGCATAATAATATGGCAGACCTATCATGGCATAATGATATGTGTATCCATCATGGCATAATGATATGCACATCCATCATGGTGTATTTGTATGCACATCCATCATGGTATTATGATATGCACATCCATCATGGCATAATGATATGCACATCCATCATGGCGTAATGATATGCACATCCATCATGGCATAATGATATGCACATCCATCATGGTGTAATGATATGCACATCTGTCTTGGCATAATGATATGGTAGATCTATCTTGGCAAAATGACATGACAGATCTATCATGGCATAGTGATATGGCAGATCTATGATTGCATAATGACATGACAGACCAGCTTCTTCTACTTAGGATATAAAGCACTCAAGAAACTACTCGGCATAAGTGCAGACTCAAATTCTAAATTACTTTTGTCAAAGGTGTCAAGAAAGGTCAATTTAGTACAAATTAAATTACTTACATCACAGGTGTCAAGCAAGGACAGTCTGGTGCTAATTAAATTACATTTCTTATAGGTGTCAAGCAAGGACAGTTTGGTACTAATTGAAATACCTTTGTTATTGGTTTTAATCAATAATACCTTGCTTTCAATCGAATTACTTTTGTCATAGGTGTCAAGCTAAAACAGTTTGGTACCAATCAAATTACCCTTGTCATAAGTATCTAGCAAGGACAGTCTGGTGCTAATTAAATTACATTGTCATAGGTGTCAAGCAAGGACAGTTTGTTACTAAATGAATTACCTCTGACACAGGTATCAAGCAAGGACAGTCTTGTGCTAATTGAATTATATTTGTCATAGGTGTCAAGCAAGGAGAATTTGTTACTAAATGAATTACCTTTGTCACAGGTGTAGAACAAGGAAAGCTTGGTACTAATTGAATTCCCCTTGTTATAGGTGTCAAGCAAGAATGGTTTGGTATTAACTGAAATATCTTTGTCATAGGTATCACTCAAGAACAGTTTGGTGCTATTTGAATTACCTTTGTGATAGGTGTCACTCAAGAACAGTTGGGTACTAAATTACTAAATGTCATAGGTGTCACTCAAGAACAGTGTGGTATTAAATTACCTATGTCAACCTGTCATTCAAGCAATCAAGTATAGCTTGGTAGAAACAGAATTGCCTTTGCAGCTGATGTCAATTAAGATAGTTCAATACTAACAGAATCACCTTGTATACATAAACAAATCATCATCATCATTATATAGCCCAATTTATTACAAAATAAACTACACATATTTAGCAGACATATGTATCATAGTGTATTGCTACTTTGAAATATCTTGTATTTCAATTAGTATATTTATTGTAAGCTATCTAAATTTCATTTAGAGTGCACTCATGTTGAAAAGTTTTGTTAATGTGAGGCCATGCTATAATCTACTGGCATACTGTATGACCACATACTGTAGGTCTGGCTAAGCTTTCATTAAGTTTCTCAAAACAATTTTAAAATTGAGATTTTACATTGTCTTGCTTATTCTATTTTTTTCAAGAGTGGGTTTTTTGTTTAACACAGATATTATAAAGATGAAAAAAAATTTCATATTTACAGCTTAAAGAAATTCTCAATTCCTCGGATATGAAACAAGGCTAAATACTGTGAGAGACCAGCATTATTACAACTTGTTTAATTCTCAATATCTGTTTAATGCTCAGTAAAAACTATAAATGTCAAATCAAGTGATAAGAAATATATTATAAATCTCACTTCTAAAATAAAATTTAGATATTTAGTGAAAGTCTGGGGGGCAAGATCTATACTGTCTCCATTGTGGGATATGTTATATTCTGGAAAGAATGAGGCATTCTTGATCATTATCATCAACTACTGAAGTATAATTCAGGTTTCTCTATAACTAAGATTAATTACTTTTAATTATACTATAAGGTATACATCTAGGATTTTACTATTAGAAAACAGAAAACTGCATACACAAAATCAATGATGTAATACACTTTATGCAAATGTTTGATGGCAAGTCAATCTATGTCATGCCCTCTACCAAATACAAATTATTTGTAGCTCTGTCACTAGTAATATTAACTTTAGCTGACACTACTGAGAGAGAGAAAAAAAACCTACAAATATACTAAATTAACCATTGATAATCGGTGAACTCAGTAGCAGAAAGGTTGAAACGACAAGATTAAGTGGTTTCAGTGCATTCATACTAAACCAATATTTGCATGCATCAAAAGTTTCAGGATTTCTGATTCCTGCTCCTAAATGACAGTGGAGCAGGTAGATACTTCATACTGATATGGCAGTAGCAGATACAGAGTTCTTACTGACATGGCACAGGAGAAAGTACAAATTCTTATTGATATGACAGAGGAGCAGGTACAGAATTCTTACTGACATGACAGAGGAGCAGGTACAGAATTTTGAGCTTAGTATGTATCCTATACATGCACAAGACTCAGATAATAAACATGACTAAGATTAAATTAATTACCTTTATCACACAATTACAGTAAACTACATGTATCATTATTGAATTTATAATAGCTTTAGATGGGTCATACAGTTTATATATTATTGTTTTTTTTCTTTCTATACTATAGGGTAGAATAGTAAAAGCTTTGTACTTTTATCACATTCACATTCAGAAAACTACCACTAATTAATTTCTAATAGCTTTAGAAGAACCTGACAGTTTGTATATTTGTATTGTTTTTCTTTCCATAGCATAGGGCACAATAGACAATAGTTCATAAACTTAGTTGGACCTATTAGAGATAATGTGCATTGTAAAGGGCAACTATTTACTACAATTTGATCCTTAGGGCATTAAACTGTGGAACTTGTAATGGGAGTTTGAAGATGGCCATTCAGCGGCCATAACTCTTCTCAATGATACTCTACGATTTTATCCTTTAGGTGGGAATTTGAAGAAGTTGGAAATTCAAAGGCCACAGCTCCTCTAATACCATGGAATGCTTGAAATTTGATTCAACAGTGTAAACAACATTTTGTGTAAAGATATAAGTTAATCAACAAGGGTTATAACCCTGTCCATAATGTACACATCTAAAAGCCACATATGCCAGGGTGGTTTTGAAGAAATCACTTAAAGGTTTTTTATTATTAGTAAAGACAGTTCTATGTGATGGCAGATTGCTGTCATTTCCATGATAATGCAAGGTCTTTATGCCAGGAAGCACTCATGCCAAGATTGGTTGAAATTGGTCTGGCATTTATAAAGAAGCTAAAAATAGCAATTGTTGATGGACACTGGCCAGATACCAGACAGCACAAAGAGGTCCATACTACAAGTTCATCTGGGTTTAATAGCCAGGTGATCTAAAATTTACCATGTCAGTTACAATGACCTTGACCATCTTGGTTTTAGAATCAACAAAGAGCTGTAGCTGTATTCCCCCCCCCATCCTTGCACCTTTAAGTAGGTCAGGGGACTTGACAATAAAATGCCACTAATTCTAATTCAAGAAATGGCATAAAGCATATATAAAACCATGTGATAAGCAATAAAGTAAAAAAACACACTAAAAAGTCTGCAACTAAATTCTAGAGTTCAATGCTTCATAAAGGCAAACTAACATGGGGACGTATTATCCCTACTAAGCTTAAGTAAATGCAGCAGTTGGCTAAGGTGCAGAAAACTAATAAAAAAATCAGTGTGGCCTCTAACATCCAAACTCCTTGGACAGGAAAAATGGATTATACCTGATAAATATGTGTTTTGTGGTTTGGGTTATAACCCCTTAAATCTATGTTCGGTAGTTTGGCCCTTAAATCTGTGATTTGTGTTTTGGGTTATACCCCTAAAATCTGTGTTTTGTTGTTTGGATTAAACCCCAAAATTTGAGTTTTGTGGTTTCAATTATACTCCAGAAATCTGTGTTGTGTTTTGTGTTATACCCCTTAAATCTGTGTTTGGTGGTTTGGGTTATGCCTCATAAATCTGTGTACTGTGTTTTGGGTTATACCCATTAAATCTGTATTTTGTATTTGTGTTATACCCTTTAAATCTGTGATTAGTGATTTGGCTTATACCCTTTAAATCTTTTTGTTTTGTGGTTTGGGCTATACCCCATATAGCTCTGTTTTGTGGTTTGAGTTGTACCCCATAAATCTGTGTTGTTGCTTGGGCAAAATGATACCCCTTATATCTGTGTTTTGTGGTTTGGTTAATACCCATTAAATCTGTGTTTTGTTATGTGGGTAATACCCCTTAAATCTCTTTGGTGATGTAGGTAATACCCCTTAAATCTGTGTTTTGTGGTGTGGGTAATACCCCTTTGTGGGTTATACTCCTTAAATCTGTTTTGTGTTTTACCCTTTAAGCCTGTGTTTTTGTGGTTTGGGTTATACCCATTATATCTGTTTTCTGGTGTGGATTATACCCCTTGTGGGTTCTACCCATTATATCTGTGTTTTCTGGTGGGGGTTATACCCTCTAAATCTGTGTTTTGTGGTTTGTGTTATACCCCTATATCTGTGGTTTTGGTTATACCCCTTAAATCTGTGTTTTGTGGTTTGGGTTACACCCCTTAAATCTGTGTTTTGTGGTTTGGGTTATATACCTTAAATCTGTGTTTTATGGTTTGGGTTACACCCCTTAACTCTGTGTTTTGTGGTTTGGGTTATATACCTTAAATCTCTGTTTTGTGGTTTGGGTTACACCCCTTAACTCTGTGTTTTGTGGTTTGGGTTATATACCTTAAATCTGTGTTTTGTGGTTTGGGTTACACCCCTTAAATGTTTTGTGGTTTGGGTTATATCCCTTGAATCTGTGTGTTTCAGGGACATATTACTTGTATTGATCTGGCTATGGCTATAATTATGAATAATATGTAATATCTAATTTTCATGTTTTCATTTTTTTAATCACTAGTAGTTGTCTTTGCTAAGAATTTATATCACTTTCACACATGCACATAAAGGTGATACAATACTGACATTATTCATCTTAGTCCTCATTTTATCTGCTTTTCTTTTCAACTGATTTTACATTTGTTTTGAATTAAAGTTTATGCACTGAAATACACAGGGTTGGCAGTTGAGAATACACAAACATTTTCAAAATATTAATTTTTATCTCTATTTTCTTTTCCAACTTTTTCCATGTCAATATTCCAGTCATTTCTTTTTATATTAGCATTGTTTCTAATTTTTGTTGAGCTATTGTTAATTGTTTTATATGGTACACATGTTAAACAGCATTTAGCCTGACTTCAATGAGTGCTATTTTGTTACATTAAGGAGGAAATTGTGGAGGAAATTAAATGTCATATAACAAAACAATTAGTCACTTTGACTTTTGGTATATACAAGGACTTTTTAAACTCCAGAAATGATATTTACCTCAACCCATAACCTTGGTTAACATCATTTTTCTGGAGTTATTAAATCCTTGTACAGTAAAACCTGTCTTGAAAGGCACAATGCTAAATACTGACGAAACACCATTTATGCCTGATTTATGTAATCACTGATAATTTGCTTTTATATTTGTTCTGTCACTAAAATTCACTCTTCTTTATTTACTGACTGATTAGTAACAATAATATGAAACAGAATAAAAGGTAAAAAGTATGGTTTACCATTACAATATAAAAATTCTTCAATCATTTTTAAAGAAACCATCTCAACAGGGGAGGGTAATTCCTCCTTCTTTAGTGTTAAAAATACCTACTAGTTGCTGGCTCAATGTAGAAACCACTATCAGAGTCTATAGGGCTAACAACATCCTCACAGCCCAAGTTTTTTTCACCCTGGGCAGGGGTAGTGCCATCCGGGCAACACCCAAAGACTGACTCTTCACAGAATGTGTCTACGTCACCTGACCCAGCCACCACCTCACAGCCCTTGCCATCTTCACCTGAAATGCATGGGAATTTTTGTCAAATATCTTGAGATCCAAGCTGAGTGATTATAACATAAAATTATAAAATGAGCTGATTAGAATTACCATCTATGCCCCAGGTTTTTCAACACCCTAAGTTTTGGGACACTCATGATCACTAATTTTTAATTTGATCCTAATGTCTGGACACTTTAAATAAGATCAATTCAATGGGAATTTTCATTAAGAAATAGTAAGGTTATTTTGATCAAAATAGCTGCCCCAGAACATGTGTATCTGTCACATGAAAATGCTGACACATTACCTTAAAAGATTGAAAATATCTGCCATTTCAAGATTATTAATGAAAACTTTTTTATAAATATTTTTGTGAAAAAAATGTTGGAAAATCATGATTTAAAGTAGTATATTATCCCTTTACCTCACAGAAGCACCTTTTGATGCCTCTACTTGATTCGCATACAAGCG
>QKMX01370429.1:5989-16989 GCA_003401595.1 Venustaconcha ellipsiformis | reverse complement strand
ATACATACATACATACATACATACATACATACATGCGCTTGCGCAAATGCCTCCATCCATTCATTCACACATAATTACTTCCCTGCTACATTCTACATTGATATAATACAACTATTTTATTACTTTTTCAATTCGAAGGGGTGTAACGTTCTACCCTGTTCACAATTACTTTTTCATAGACCATTAATACAACTCAATTCATAAGTCATTCATTCCTACAGTCGGGCTAGCTTGTCATATGACAGCTTTTGGTGATATGCTGTTTGTGCAATTTTTATATTTCATATAGTTTATTGCCATCGCTATGCACGATTTCCATCATTAATATGGTTCAACATCAATGATATGGTCCATAGCTAGGCAGTTATTATACTGAACCCCGGTTGTCCACCCACCCACCCCGGGCCCTGGATCTCCGTCGCATTATACTATGAGACCTTATTTACGCATTTGACAGGTTATGAGCGTTATGCACAGGTGGAATAAATGTTGTAGAACATTCAAGTCCCTAAATCATTGGATGATTATCTGGACTCACCAAAGCTTTAATTATTACTTTTTTTTCAATACCCTGGTGACAAAAACGCATATAATGACATGTAAACTGGTCAATTGCCAGATCCGTGAGGTATTGCATGCTATGACCATATTGAAATATATGCTTCCTTTGAAGCTTAAGGGCCTATAGGACCAAACACTATCTGTACATTTCGTACACCCATATCAGTTAACGTCTTTAAAACATTTTTCCATTGCGCTAACAGCCCCAAATCGTTCGTTTTTAACATCGTTGCAGATAATAAGAGACATACATGGGGTAAACGAATGAATGTCTTTAAAACATTTGCGCTATGGATAGACTTGATAAACTATATAGTGTTTCCTAAGAATAGCAGATGCAGGATGGTTAAGGTGAAAAATGTACGAATCATCTGGGATGCATATATGGCAACATTTGGTAGTGTGGTTTTTAATAGGCATTTAACATATCAAGGTATCCCAATGTATATTCTGCAAACTTTGTTAATCTTGTTTCGAAGTTGACAAAATCATTACATGCATTAGTTCAAATTGCCTGTTTTTACGATGAAATTAATCTTTCAATATTAGTGATTGATTTTAGATATTATTTGTTATCTTAGAAAAAAACATCTAGAACTTTTAATTCTTCGTGAAAATTAACATTATTTGTAGAAATTTTGAAAGTTGTATTGTTAGAAAGATGTCTATATAACGCTCTTATCTTTGATTACCTCATTTTAGTCTTCCATACAAGTATGTACAGTGTGGGATAATCCAAATGTGCTCCTGTTGACAAAGAGATCAATGTTTACTAGCGACCACATTGTTGCAGTGTTCCTTTACATTTGCTTTATTGTTTCTTTGTTCAATTAATTGATTCATCATTTTGTTCCATTAAGAATGACTAAATACCAAAGAAACTCGGCGGTAAACTTAGAAACCAAACCACTACTCGGGTATATAATACGTCACTGCACTAATTAATATTTATATTCATAAATGAACCAAGAAATCATGTAATAGCTTAGGTTTAAAGCAAAAGTAAAAATGAATCTAGGTGAACTCATTAGCAAAACAGACCTTCTCCACATGTTCTAAAAATTAGATAGAAATGAGTGTATTCTGTTTTGCATTAACTCTGGACCTCCACTTTAAAATCATCTAATGCAAAGTAACGGTTGTTTTACTCTGGCTTGGACAGGATTTAATCCTGTTCCATATGGTTGTGAGTTTAGACTAATGAATAAACCGCCATTTGTTGAAAGGAAACTCGTTAGAAAGCTTTGCCTTCAGGATAGTTGGATTCTTTTTTAATTTGGGTAAACATGTTTATTTGCCCTTTTGATCTTGGAAGAGTGTAAAAGTGATTATGTTGACAAACGTGATGGAATTTGAGCTCAGATCCTTGGTTCCCCCCCCCCCTTAGAAATTCTGTTCAGTTGATTACTTGTNTTGGTTCCCCCCCCCCCCTTAGAAATTCTGTTCAGTTGATTACTTGTAGTGTGACTATTAAAGGACCGAACCTTGTTTACAACTTGGGAACTTCTAAAAAAATATATGTACCTTGCTGGTACTGAAAATGTATTTTAGCTTTATGTAAGGTATTGACTACCGTAATTGATTATTCCTATCTTAAGCATCTGTATTGGAGTCAGTCATTAATTGTGGTCAATTATTATCTGAGCTGATTTATCTATTTCAATAATTCATTGGAATTACATAAGTGCCCATCGACTTTAGGACCAAAGAACTATTTTTGAATTACTGTGAATTCATTTAAAGTAAGAGAAGGGTGCAACGTTTTAAAATTATATCATCGCGATGCAGCTTTAATAAAACATGGTTACTCACCTTGAATGCATTCCAATAACAATCATCATGGAATTATATAAAATAGGTTATTAGATAACGCTAAGTTAACAGATGAAAGACTTAAAATATTAAAGTCATTCAAGCGTAAAACTGGATCATAGTTTACTTATTTTGTTATTATTGGCTATGCATTCTCACATGCATTCACATGCTAATTGTTATCAATATTTGCAAAACACTATACAAGATAATACAGATGAAACAAATGAATATCGTATAGTGCGCAATTTACTGTGTGAAAAACAAGTCGCATTGACACATTGAAACAGTGTGTTAGAGTTTCATCAAAAGAACGCATCCACATGCCACTTTACATATGTAACGATAAAATAGAGTCAAGATATTGAATCTATAACAAAGAAGCATCTGAAAATACAAAGTCACTCAAACAAGAAAATAAGATCATAGTGATTTAGGTTTGGTATGGCTGCATTATCCTCACCGCATTAATTTGTCACAGAATAAGGCAAGAAATAACTTGGTTTCGCCTTAGAAMGATTTGATCATTTTCGTCGTACATGCATACAACGTTACCTAGGATGGATAATTTTGTATAGCTAAGCAATTGAACAAACATGTATCCCGTTATAAATTGCTTGCTGCAAGAGGCACGGTATACACGGGTATTGTACCCTTACTAAGACTCATTTCCCTGGTGAGTTAAGACAAGGTCATTATCTAATTGAAACTTAAATCTTTTTGGTATTGTCAAGGAGTGTACGATCTCTGTTTCTGTTTTATAGCCATAGTGGTAAGTGTCACATTTTTAGTTTATTTGATACTTGAAGCATATTCAGTTCAAATGTAGCTAGCTTAAAATGTTGACTTTACCACTACGATGAGTTGAAACGTTGTGCACTTTTGCCAGGTTGCTATTAAAGAGTCTAATTTAGTAGCATGTATCTATATATTTTAATTCCATACCTGTTATTATGACCAGTTTGGTTTATTTTAGCTGTGCGTGTGTAGGTATATCAGACTGTCGTTCTGACCGTCTGTATGTCTGTANGGGGATGGAAGCAGGTGTGACCATCAAGGCCATACTCGGACGGAACTCCTGATTTGTAAATTTGTGCGCATGGTGGATCCATGAAGGGTGTGTATGGTCAATACAAGTGTGGACCAACCCAAGATTTCAGAAGAACTGTGTGGTTTGACAATGGTCACATAAACCAGCTCAAAATGTTTCGGTTGCAAGGTTTTATAAATATGAATGAGTTATACGTAGTTATGAATTGTACGATCTGTACAAGTAACTGAGTCATGGGTCGTGTTTATTACAATTGTTATATTGATTTAATTAATCGTATTTGTTTCAATTGATGTTTCAATCGAATACAATTGTCACTTTCACTACATAAGATTATTTGAATCTTACCTTCATTACATGATATTATATGAATATTGCCTTCACTTTTGAATATATCACATTTTTGCTTTTCCATTTGTGAATGTTTGTGTTAAGTAATCGAACGAGTCGTGTGTTTGGAGCGTGAAAGAACCACACTGTATGTTTTGTAGAGGATATGCATATTCTCATCAATTCATTACATAAACTTCCATCCTTCATCACATTGTGTTGTGTTGTCATTTAAACCAAGCATCCATTCAGGTCAAATCCTGTTACATATTTCCACATAAAATAAATCAGATAAAATTTGGTTCAATATATTTAGTTGGTAACAAACCGGAAACTGATAACACATTGCTCACTAAGTTGTGAAATGTGATTGCAGAGATTAATGCGCATACCAGTCTTCTTACACAACATATAGTTCATGGAAACAAATTCAATATACGTAAAAGTCGTATTGTTTAATGAGATGCCAAAGTGAGTGATCACTACCCTTGATATTAACATATTTAACAATTTTGGCACCTTATTATTATTACTTAGGTACTGTCATTGCTGGTCATTATAATTACGTGGCTTCAGACAAACAAGCTGTCACTGAATTTCGAGTTTCCTCTGAAAAGAAGAAAAGTATTAATTAAAATATTCATGAATATCATAACTAAATAATGAATTTTGATTAGAATATGATTCCAACACACGCGTGCGCACGCACACACACGTCATGTGCCTTCTGACTACTGGAACGTTAGGATTTATGGCAGTAAAATCCTCAATTTAGAATCGAAAACTTTACGCTATCGCTAAATTATGATTCTCACACACTGTGGTCAAGAACCAAAGAAGCATATTTGCTGCTATTTTTCTCCATTGTTCCTACACAATGTTCGAAGAGGGTTCATACTTTGAGGAATTATGGGACACCAATAATGGTTCAGCTTTCACAAATGTGTATTTTACGGTCTCCACCAAAGTGTTAATATTAAAATTAAGGTTGTGAAAATAAATGATTACAACGTCCTCATAAATGACTGCAAAACTCGAATTTTGAAAATCAGTATTCATCTAACAATGAAAGTGCTAGCACGTTGAGATCACTCATCACAAACATGCATTACCATATATAATATAAAAAGATTGTATTTGCTTGAGAATATTCACAGCTGATTGGATTTTTCATGTCAAGTCAAGGTCTCACAAGCGCTCATTAAACGAGTGATTTTGACACGACACGAATTAGCATTAGCACACTAGTAATAACAACAATATAATGCCACACTTGGTTAGAAGTTTTTTAGTGAAGGTTGTTGACAGTTGGATACGAGTGGCATTTCTATTGTTTGAATGAGATATATATGTATTTGTGTTTTGGAGCCAGATATTGTACTTACAACTCTTCTTAAGATAATGAGTATTATTGAGCACTTTGTTTGGAAACTTAACATGCCATCTCCAATATTTTTTATGATTTTAATCTCAATTCTTCAAGCAAACTGTTTAACTGTATTGTCTTTCAGTGATTTATCACTGCCATTTTGTGTTAGTCAATATTGGAATGTAAGTCAAAAATGTGTATGTGCATGTAACTAGCGTAGGATTAAAATCAATCTACGATTAAGGTATTTGATTAGATAACGAGTCAGATTACAAAGTCTGGTTAATGTTCTACTTTTTTTGTTGGTTTTACTTTATAGTTACGTGTTCCTACGTTTTATGTGTGCAATGTTACTTATGCAAGTGCTTCTGAAATTAAATCCACATCATGACTGCTGCATGAGTTATAATTTCTAACTTTCCGATTTTTTCCTACATGTGTAACTGACAGAACCCATTAACTACAGTCTTGACTAAATCAGCATTTCTATCATCATTTATTATACTGTTATTTGACAGAATACGTATCTTAAATGACATGGTTAATACGTTTAGAGTCAAATTTTATATATTATATTGGTGAAGAGAGCTAAAAACTGCATAACAATTCCTTTCGTGTCTTCGGCATTTGCGTGAGTTGGCTTGGCAATAAGGTCAACATATTATGTTGTCTCTTTATACCTATGTCGATGCTATATGATATGATCTCGGGTTTTCGAGTAGCCATTTGCGCGATTTGGTTTAGCAATAATGTTAACATGTTATGCTGCGTTTTTATTCCAACGGTGATGCTGTCAGGTATGATATTTTCTTTTATCCGAGAAAACATAAATATCCATAAACAATATTGTTTGAAATGTCTTCAAAACATTGTCGATCAGGCAGATTGAAAAAAGACCCAAAATATTTTAATATAAATATTTTGGATATCCACAAGAAACGAAGTACATATAAGTTTTCTGACATAAAAAAAATTAAAATTGATACTTTTTTAAAACCTCTATCTTTGAAACTTTTTAAACTTTCACAAGTGTACAGAACATATCGTGTTCTCAACATTGTAAACTGCATGCACTAAAATGACTCATACTTACAACAAAGACCACAGGAGTGTCTGCAATGAATGATATGCGATTCATCATCGCAATGACGATGAGGCTCATGGCAGCTGATCACATGATCATCGGCACAGACTGTCGGCACAGTGTGATAAACCATAGTATGCATCGGTGTCGCCGTTGTCATCTTTGTGGTAGCCATGTCTGTATTTAAGCGTTAATTCCAAAATATTGAATAGAGCAATTAATTTATTCTCTAATATCAGGTTCGGACAGGAAAGTATGAAGCTGCACATTCATTTAATATACAGATAAAGGTGGTTGCAAAATTAAATATTTTTTTCAAACCATTTGCATGCTTTTGTTTGCGTTTGAACCAACAATACCACCTCTGAGTCATCACTACTGATACCGCTTGTACATCAACACAATATCACATACTTATAAAATAGCAATTTAAAACGTGGATGGAAGTCCATTCGCAATATTTGTATCCACCTCTTTGGGATCGAAAGTGCTGAATGTAAATTTAATAATTATCAAAAGCAAACTAATTTTTACATTTTTTAAAATATAGGATATAAAGTTTCATTATAATTATACCAATAATATTTCTTTGATGCTTTAAAAACCCCATTTGAATTTTTATAATTTAGCACAATGTATATGTAGCATGTAAATAAATTAATACATAAAATCTACAAAGGATGTGCCTCGGAGAATTCGGTTAAGATATTGTCGGATATTGTGATACAAGATTGAAATGTTCCTAAATTACATTACTAATATTGAAACTATTCCGTAAAATAACACAAATATACAATAAAAACAAGAAATCAGAAAATATGACGATGAATATGAATATAACTATGATAGTAAAACAAAATAATGAAAGATTGGACGAAATAAAACAAACATCTAAACGAGAAAAGAAAACGACAATTATACCAACAACGTTGTTGTTGGTGACATAATAACTATATAGAAATGAACCACTTCAACAACGAAGACTGCTATTTCAAGGATCGATTATGAGGACACAATCTTGGAGACAAAAGATACGGGAAGAAGGATGATAATGGCCATGACGACGGTAACAATGATAAATCTACGACAATGAGGGTGATGATGTACCTTGGATGTTGCAATTATCCTCAGTACAGCAATATATTTTTAGGTTGCTGTTGCTTCGACGGCCAATCAAAATCTGCTGATCATCCTCCGGGACACATAACTGCACCACAAGGAAAGAAAACTCATGCAGTTACTCGTATCTGATTACAAAACTAAAGGTCTACATTGTCTTTGTAATGTTAGGCACTGAGATTACATAGACTCAAGACTTGTCCACTAAATGTTTTACACTTTTGGCTGACACGAGTTTTTCACATGTCCTTAAATAAAGAAAAGTGAAGAGACTCAAAATTATCCTTGAAATCATTCTTAATTATGGGTTCAGTGTTGATTTTTCTGCATTTACCGTTTTAAAAAAGTCATTTCAGTTGATGAATCATACTGTAAATAACACCTGAAGGACATCATCTACGCTGTGTGAATCGGTAACTGACGCTTTATACATAAATAATGCAAAAAAAGAAGTATACGAAACTTTGTAATTTCAATTCTTTATAAATTTATTCATTTCTTTATTTCGTTTGTTTCTTTTATGACATGTTTAATTTCAGTAAATGAATTCTTGGTAGAGGTGACTGATGAATATTTATAGAATGGGAGATTATCGTTCGTCATAGAAGTGCCAATATAAAAAAGTAATTCGGCCATTAGGCAATAAAATATTTTGAACATTAGACAGTATAGTCTTAAAATATTTGATCTAAATGAGCATACGTATTCTGAGTACAGCCAAAATATTCAAAGCAAAACGTTGTTTGATTGGACATACATATGACTCAGATTTAATGGTTTCATGGGCGAATTCTAAGTGATTTGGACATTTATTATTGATTCTTTATTGTTCAGACAAGTGAGTAACTATGTTCATTTCTCAAAACATTTTTATGTTCAAAATCAATTTAAAAACATCTGTAAATGTTCATATTGATGGGAATTCAATAGTCACACAAAGTAAGACATCGACCCTAAAAGATACAATGGAGAAGGAGCGGGATCTACTTCCCATCGACGCCCACCTCTATCGTAACTATGAATTTAAATCATTTGGGGGATCTCATCATCCTTATTATTATTAACTGGGATTTAAATCGTTGTAGTTTGCAGTCATCATTCCTCTTGAAGTTATTTAAAGTCGTTTTAGCTTGTCGTCATCGTGTTCAACTGACGAGTGACCAATATCTAATTGCATCTTTCAGAATGTTTATTAATGCTGCTTGTAAGATATTGTCCACTTCAGAAATAAATGCGTATGGTGTCTCCGTGCATGAAATGTATTTCACACATCAAATTTTAACGAACATATTGATAATTCTTCCATTTTAGGCACAACAGATGCATGCAAAATACAGGCGACACAGCAGACCGTGACCAAGCGGACGTACACCCCATTTTTTCAGATTTAAATTTAAAAAATATCAAAGAAATATGATTATTTTTTTCCAAAAAATACAAAGACTTGTTATTTAATACTGAAAAACAGTTCATTCAATTTGCAGAAATAAAACATTTCATTTCGTTTCGAAGGTTTACATTGTTCGTGCTTTATGTTCAGCGTTTACATCGATCATCTTGCACGCGATTATTTATATAAGTTGGTCTGTATAGAGTAGACAAAAAATGCAGCTCGACCTGATTGCATGGAAACGTTCTAACCAACAGAAATGTTCCGTATATTTACCATCTAATGTAATTGCAATTATTTAGTTTTAATACTAGATCTTACTACTCATGATTATAATTACCATAGCTATTGCTGTTGTTTTGCTGTTTGTTTGCGTTTTGTGTTCTGTTAATCTTGCTTCTCATGCTGAATATGATGCTGTTGTTAGCATTTTCATTGTTGGTTATTTTCATATTGCTTGCATGTTCTTTACGTTTGCTGTTTTTAGTCTCTAAGCTGTTATTATAAATTTTGTACTTGGAAGTTGTTTTTCTAATACATTAAATATTTTTAAGGTGTTACGACTGAGGACTATCTTAGCAGAAAATCGTGACCTGAATCTACCATGAGTTATCATATCTATGATATTCTGCTACTCACATTTTTACTGATACATCCTCCTCTAAATCCGTGTCTGTGATTAAAGTCCGTTACTTCCATCATATAGCAAACCTAAAATCAGGAAAATATTTAGGGGTTTTACCTATTATATTCACTTTGTCATCAACACCTGAAGATATCTCTGTCTGTTTATACAGGTAGATAAGTAGTTAGGTAAATTAGATGAGCATAGGATAAAAATCTTGACGAACAGATATTACTTTTGTGACCTGACAATTGCGAAAAGGTTCGAGTTATACCAGCTAGCGTTACACCAACGCTATGATTTGGAGGCATGATTTGCTAGTTTTGAAATGATTTATACCAATTAATCGTGATATAGTTACAGTTCCAACCAAAGCATCAATAACTGTTTCATACATATTAATTTGTATAAAATGTTATAGTCAGATGTGGATCTGGTTTGAATTGTATTTCAGCTCCATGATATCAAAGCCAGACTTCGTCTTAGTGTAATGCTTGCAGAGACAAGCATCTACATATATTTTAAATAATTTTCTTTCAGGCTACAATTGATTCATAGAAACCAAGTGTATCAAAGAGCGACTACATACAAGTAACAGATTTACAACATACATGTTCGCTTTATAGAACCGTGGCCCCTTTGTCAGAGCCAAATATTTGCAAAACACAGAAACACAAAGGAAAACAAGGGGCACAGAAAAAGTAGGCGAAAATATAAAATCGTGCATGATTAGGTGTCTAAAGTAATTAAATAAAGTTCAAAGACCATTTTTTATATAAACGGATTAGCCTCAATTCTTAGTGTAAGAAAATATTCTGTTAAGTTTAAACATATTGTGGAATCGCCTTCAAGTGTTTCTTTATCATAAAAGCATTAATGCATTAATAAACAAAGACGAATATTCTATTTCATGAGTCAAACTTCTCTTTGAATAATAACCAGCAGAACGATTTATGATGCATTCGTGTTAATTCCCAAACACCCTGCAGGGTGTCAAGAGAAGGAAAATATATAATATTTCTACACAGGGAATATAGAGATCGATAAACATGGAACAGTTCTTTATTACCACATCAGTATATAGCTTCTCAATTACGTCTTATAAGATTTGAGTACAATCACATGTACGTCAGTCCATCTAAAATATCCGTCGATATTGCGTGAATTATATACAGTTCACCTGTACATCAGACCATCTAGTTGTACATGGTTATTGAGTAAATTAGCGAACTTCAGTGTATAGTGTACCGATTCATGATTCCATCTGTTTAATTTTGTATAACCACTGTTTTCTTCTATTATAAGCATAACATAATTCTTATTATCATGAAACACTTTTTTAAATTGTAATACTGACTATGATAATTCAAATGCTAAACATATCTACTGATTCTATATTTAAATTACTTTTAAATAGATAGGTTTCTAATGTTTGAGGATTTGTATCGAAATACTGCATGATTTTTACAAAATTAAAAAATATTTATTTATAATTATGTAGATTCAATTGTATATGATACGAGACGTTACTATATAAATATATGTCTAAAATATATGTATGTCGCACTCCGTACACCATTTCCACAATAACTGGGTAATAAGATTAACCCGATGTTGTTTCAAGTATCGTAAATATCTTATGTATGTATACCTTATGTA
>QKMX01370395.1:2694-14645 GCA_003401595.1 Venustaconcha ellipsiformis | reverse complement strand
GTAATCACTATCAATAGAAATAACACCATAAAAACATATGCATTTCCAGTAATCACTATCAATAGTAATATCACCATTAAAATGTATGCATTTCCAGTAGCCACTATCATCAGTAATATCATTAAAATGTATAAAAATTTCATTTTTGGTGAAATCATTAAGTATTTCTGGTATAAGTCTAACAAAACTCATTTTATCTGATGGTTGAAAAGGACATAAAAAAAATGAGAAGTTCATACACGAAATAAGAACAAAACATTTTTGGTATATATTTGGTAATTGAAAATCAATGTCGTTCAGTCTTCTTTTTCAATGATTGTCACTATCACAGCATCAAAATCTTATACAGGTGGCTGTATCAATATACTGACCCATTTCATTTAGTTTACTACATACAAGTTGGCACAAACATTAGTTCATATTAGAAATAGGTCAACATGTGGAGAAAATTCATACTAAATCAAATGGATAAAAAATAAACAACCAAACAATTCTTCTCTAAACAGTCAAACTAAGTTAAAAGTTGATCAGAATATCCCGGCATTTGGCTGTTAGAATTATTTTGGCAATATCACAAACGAACAAGAGTTCCTCTATGGGACAAATGCTCTACTGGCTAACAAGAATTTCTAAGAATTCAAGAATTCAAGAAAAGGCTATTTCTTCATTTTAAATGCAGTGTGTTGAAACCTTCATTGGTATTCTTAATCGATAATAACTGTTTCAAATTAGCTGCTGATATGGATATGTTAACTTGGCACCATTTTCATTTATACACCAAAGTCGTTGGGTGAAAGCGTAATGTCAATATGGCCAGCCATGAAGAAGAAGTAGTAAGAATAAGATTCCGAAGACTGTCATTGTGGCAGCCATGTTAAAAGCTGGACTGGTACCATTTTCATTTAGTGCTTCAGTGAAAACCACATGCAGATATAACCATTCATTCAGGAGAAATAGTAATAACAAGATTTCAATAAATCCACTGTGGCAGACATATTGAATGTCCGAATTGCACCATTAGGACAAACCAGGCAGCATAACTTGTTTAGTAAAAATCCCATTTTGATAAGACCCTTCATTCAGGAGGAGTAGTGATAACAATATTTCCAGATGGCCACTGTTGTAGGCATGTTTGTATCAGACTGACACAATTTTCATTTTGGACCAACTATACAGCATAAGATGTCTTCTGGTGAAAAGCCCCTGGTAATATTACTTTTCATACAGAAGTATTAGCAATAACAAGATTCTGAATATGGTCACTGTTGTGGCCATATTAGAATCAAATCATTTTTCATTTAGGACCATCATCAGAAAACTTTAGTAAAAATCGAAGTTAATAAGACCATCCATATAGGAGTAGTGAAAACAAAATTAAGATTTCAAAAATGGCCACTGAGGCAGCCATGCTCTATGTCAAGCATCACCATTTTTATTTTTTACCAAGTAAGATGTGGGATGAATATGTCTTTAAAGTTTCAAGGCAATCCTCAAAGTAGTTTAGGAGGACTAGTGATAACATGGTTGTGCAATGGATGGACAGAATGGGCAACAGACCATCCCATAAGCTCATCTAGTCTAAGACCAGTTAGAGTTCCATGAATATTACATTATATATCCATTCCATGTTTATAGTTCTCTAGATTAGGAACTAGTATGCATGGATGACACTGAAACTAGTAGGCATGGCTGACACTGGAACTAGTAGGCATGGCTGACACTGGAACTAGTAAGCATAGGTCATGCCGGAAATTAGCAAAATTCAATAGGTCTATTCCTAACTTTCAGGACAGACCTCCACACACCTTGGTCAAAATATGGCACAGTCTAGAATTAAAACTATTATGCAAATAGACATTTTGCTTCTTTGATTACAGTCATCTTGACCCCTGACCTTTCAATTCTCAAATCAAAGGATTTATTTCTTACCCAGTGTTTATATCATCCAAAAACTTTAGTACAGTTACAAATCTGAGAACTGAAATTTTTGTTCAGAAACCATTTTTCAGCCACAATGACATAGACCTTAACATTTCAACCCACAAACCATTTGGCTTTGACCTTGTTCCATGTGCAAGCCATCCACAAAATTAAATACAGATCGGTGAGGAAAAAACAATATTAGTGTCCTAATACCAGTTTTCTTCTCACAGCTGCAACAATGTTTGACCTTATGACCTGAAATCGATAGTCTTCCGTACAAAAGCAACAGTAATCCACAAAACTTGGTCCAGAACTGTAAAGTAGAACTAATATTAGAACAGAAGCCATTTCTTACTTTTAGTCACTGTGACCTTAGCCTTTGACCTTCTGACCCTGCATTAGATAGGCTTCTTCCTTAAACCAAATGCAAGCTATTTACAAGGAGTGGCAATGGTCAATGGTACAATTATGCAAAACAGAAACAATATAAGGAACAGAAGGACAGACAACACAATGACAATATGTAGAAGATAGAAATGACTGAATTACTCCTCTACCACCATACATTTACAAAACAAAAGAGGATCACTCTAATTTTTTCCACTACCAATACCACCAAATTTGCTCTCATTATTACATACCTTACATACTTGTTTACAAGTCAAGTCTAATTGCAAACTGCAATCAGCCAGATTAGCCACCCCATAATACACCAGCAGATCAGGGTCTATGCAGTTTGTTAGTAATAATCAGTAGAACAAACAGCAGAGACCCAGTCTGCCAGAACACTATGCAATAGCAGGTCAGGATCTGTTATTTGCACATAGATTCAACATTACTGAGTATATGCAGTAAAATGGTAACAAACAATTTTCTTAAGAGATTCAGAAGTCAATGACAGAAGGCATTGAAAACATTTTCACCACAATGAAATGGACCACTCAAATGCATTTGCAGTAAAATCAACACACATCAAATTTTTTTCACTATGCAGATCATCTTTAAAAATTTTCATCTACACACATGTACAGTAATTTTGCATTAAAACATTTTGTCAGCTAGATAAGTCAGCCACTTCTTAGTATTTTCAAATGCTAGGAAGAGAGCACCAGTTGCTGGAAATGTCCTGAGAACAGTGGGCCCCAAGCCTTTATATAATGCAAGGAAACCTATAAGAAAAAGAGAAATAGTTTTTATGTCAGTAATACCAATTCATTTCAATATTCTTCAGAGTGGTCATGTGAAGAGGTTTAATTATTTCTATTAAAACTGGTCCTGAAAAGAGGTTTATATATTTTGATTCAGACTGGTCCTGTAAAGAGGTTTCAATATTTCAATCCAGACTGGTTCTGTAAAGAGGTTTAAATATTTACATCCAGACTTGTCCTGTAAAGAGGTTTAAATATTTCTATCCAGACTGGTTGGGTAAGAGGTTTAAATATTTACATTCAGACTGGTCCTCTAAAGAGGTTTAAATATTTCTATCCAGACTGGTTCCGTAAAGAGGTTTAAAATTTTCCATCCAGACTGGTCCTGTAAAGAGGTTTAAATATGTCAATCCAGACTAGCCCTGTAAAGAGGTTTAAATATTTCAATCCAGACTGGTCCTGTAAAGAGGTTTAAATATTTCTATCCAGACTAGTCCTGTAAAGAGGTTTAAATATTTCCATCCAGACTGGTCCTGTAAATATGTTTAAATATTTCTATCCAGACTTGTCCTGTCAAAAGGTTTAACTATTTTTATTCAGACTGGTCCTGTAAAGAGGTTTAAATATTTCTAATCCAACTGGTCCCTGTCAAGAGGTTTAAATATTTCCATTCAGACAGGTCCCTGTAAAGAGGTTTAAAGGACATGAAATTTAAATTAACTTACAGAAGGCCTAATGTTTTCATAGATTTCATCTGAATAAGTTTCAATCAAATCTAGTCAAGCAATCATCTGCATGTAATGACTGCCTGTCTAGAGACCACCATTTTTAATCTTATCTTTTCTACATAATCTGCTCCCATATAGCAACCACATGATCCAAACAAATAGTACCTGCAACTTTATGTGGTCCTGTGGACCCATGTGGACTGAATATAGCAAATGGTGATTATTGGGGATGAATTCCCAGTCTATTCCAGAATCAGTCACCTGTTTAATTGTACCCAGTGTAATCAAAATTTATGTTAAAAATCAAACAAATGTGTTACAATCATGCATATTTTAAAGCCCTACCGTTATGTACACATAAAACTCTGAATGGAGAATTTTCCTTCTAGCTTTTCATTTCTAGAATATATCCTGGTACTTGATTAGTACCCAACTAGCTCTTTTTTTCTTTCTATCTCTCAATTTAACTCTATGCCTTATATTTTCTTTTGAATCCATTTATTACATGGCTATGACCATATATACAAACCAACTGTTAATAAGGACATTTCTCTTTTTGTGTGTTGTCCTGAGAGATCATCATACACTGAATTCAAGCCTATTACTCCATAATTCTTTGAAAGCAAGAAACCAAAAGTGACAATAAATTATGCTCTAACATTTAATGAATGACTTTAACAGTTTTTCTTCCCAAACATACTAATGCAAGTATGGCTAATAATGTACAGGAATCTTGGCTGTAAAACAGGTTTCACAGATTTTTTTGTTTTTTTGAACATAAAACAAATGACAGAAAAGAAGCATATACCAAACAATAGAAAAGAAGTTTAAAACAAATGACAGAAAAGAAGAAATAGTGGATCTGAGTCTTACCCTCTTCCCTGAAGATTTTCATAAACATGGCCCTGAATGTGGGTTCAATAGATCCAACTGTGCACTCAACCTGAATTCGAGATTTCACAACATCCGCTGGGAATATTGCCACCCAGAGACTTACACCTCCTATCCCACCACAAAGGACAGTTCTGAGTGCACCTGCAAGGAGATGAAAAATACGAGTCACTTGTTAGCTTGCAGACTCTTTTGTCCCTTTCACACAATGATGAGGATGGGATGTTGATAATGTGACTAGTAGGCTAATTTTTCTCACTTTTGTGCAATGATAATTAGAGCTGGGTACTGCAAGAAATTCTGTACCACAGGATTTCTCAACATACCGCAATATTTACCACCATATACTGCAATAATATTAAGGGCCAGCAATTCAATGTGCTGTGCAGAAGCTATACACTTCTTTTTTAAAAAATGTTTGTGTCAACAACTGGAAAAAGTATCTTGCTCTGATTTATAGAAAAGTAACACCATATTATATCATTTATATTATTAGGAAAAATATCAATTTTCTTGAGATAATTAAAAGAAAAAATTTGAGCTCAAAAGAAAATCACTTCTGCACTTGATAATTAAATGGCCAGTACCTCACAGCAGATGAATCTTCTATTTGTATGTTAATTACAGTATAAGTTCAAATCTAAAAATGTAACTAAAGTGAGCTCATTAACCTGATAATATATAAGATATAGTGCTGACATAGGGGAAACTTATTGATAGAAACATGCAGTGTTGATACCAAAGCTTACAGTTTTCTAGCTACACTACTGATACAATAAAAAGAGTAAACTTTGAGAGAGATTGCAACACCAGGGCAAAATATTTATATATGGAAAGCCAGTAAAAATTAAATACGCTGAAAAAATAGAAAAATATTTATTGGACTTGAGAAATATGTGAAGTTCAAACAGAAAACAAGTTTGTTCCTGAAAATCAAAGGATAATTCACAGTCTTACAAAGAAACACATATACCTACACATTCACATATGCTAGTAATTAAAACATGACATGTGTTGTGGGTGTGTGGGTGTGTTTTTATCAAATCCGAAATTTTAATGAAAGTTGGAATCTACCAGATTCTATTTCACAATTAATTTGGCCACATGTTGTCATATGTGACAGGTGTCAAAGATGTGATTAAACGATCACAAATAGAATTTCAGTACATTTTTTCACCATTAATTTGTGACAGATACAAATGTTTTGTTAAAAAAGATACATTTTTGAACTATCACATTATATTCCAAACATGAAGTAAATCATTATAGAAGTTGAATAAAGAGAAATGATGGAAGCAGTCCAGAGACTCCCCAACACATGGGCAACCATAAACCAAATTAATTAAAAGTTACTCTGTCTAGTTTTTTTAATACAAAAATTGTACCATTTTTATTTTGCTGGGTTGTAAAAACTAACTAAATATGTGGTTATGATGCTTACATGTTTGTGACAGTGATTTCTGCCGTAACATTTATTTCTGAAGTTTATATCTACTGCCCATATTTTGAGAGTTATCACAAAAAGCAGTTTTTTCAAGTAAATTATGTTTCTCCAAGAATACATAACTAATCACATTAATGTTAGGTATATATGCCAGCTACCTCTCAAATTTAGCCCTAAATTCATCAATTTTTTCATCATAAAGACAATGGACAATAACTCATGCCCATAACCTCCCCTTGCAGCCACCAGGTGTCACTAGCCTTTCAAGCTGAGTGAAATACCAACACGGATGCTTTTAAGGCTGGATTGCTGGGAGTGATTTTTAAGTATTGTGATTGGGTAAGTATTCTTGGAGAATTGATTTATCGGAAAGATTTACTTTCGGTGAAACCGCCATTGAATATATTCCACAAAGACATTAAAATTAGGATTATAGGTAATAAGAATGATGAGCATCCTGCCTAAATTCGATACCTCGGGAATGAAAAAGCTGTATTCCCAATGCAAAATATAACAAGCTCTCCTAACCTGAAAGCAACAAAGCTTACAGTTAAGTGATCATTGACCATTATATTCAGTTAAGAAGATGATTTTTGAATTCTTACTGACAAAAGTTCACTGCCAAATCCAGCAAAGTTACGAGTTGCGTGTACCATGACTTGTATCTGTGGACTTCAAGAAGTCAGAATGTTGTGTGGCCCCACCTATTGATGTGTCTAACAAAGAGAGATAGCATAGGACGGCTCTGATTGCCCACTGGCAGCTACCTATTTTCAGTCACTAAGCATAATTGCTTCATAAGGACCACCAAACTGTCTGATCTAAACTGATGGAAAAGCCTTGAATAAAACCCTGGAGATTGTGGTTTGCACACAATATCCAACATCCTTTAGTTGATGACTTACTGCAACTCCTGTTGTAGAATGTCATCCATCTTCTGATCAGATATTATGTCGATTAGAATGGGAGAAGAAAAAAGATGAGAGGATTGAATTTATCAAATCTGAAGCCCCACTGAATTTGTTTTGAGGAAATAGGTTGTAATTGCAGGAATCCAACTGGTAGGCTGTTTGTGGGCAGTAGGGGTCAGAGTCAAGGGTTATGTGCCTTGAAGGAGAAACTTGGTTTCCTGCTAGGACCATTACTTAAGACTGCCTCCAAAATTTGTTAGGCTGTTGCTTCCAGGCATTACATTGGGATCTGAAATGAATATTTGATGTGATTGGTGTGGATGCATGGGTGGATTGGTGTTAAAAGACTGGTCGGGTGGGAGGCAAGTAAAAGGGGCAGTTACTGAGTTGCCTGCCTAAAACACCTTCAAATTTGTCCCCAAAGAGTAATGGCAAGCCAAAAGGCATCATCTGCAATGCCAGAGGATAATATGGCTTGAGCAACATGGAATGCAAACATGCATCACATCCCAGGTCAAGATTTGCAGTCCTACAGCATATTCACCAGACAATGGTGAACTGCTAAATTTATGATAAGAGTGATATGGGCCAGATTTTTGACTAATCAAGCCAAGTCTAACATCAAAGATATGGCAACAACATTTTGAACCAGCTTCAAAGTAGCATGAAACACGTCTGCTTTAGCATCCCCCCAGATCACAGACATCTTCCACACAGATGGTCATTAATATCTCTCATCTTTGATGATTGGGGAAGCAGCAGGTAAAACAGAATGTCCCTTATTGCTGATATCTACTGACTTATTTATACCCATGTGTGGCAGTAGGTGGTGGAGGGCATTCTGGTGGAGGGCATTCTGTAGCCAAAAACACCCAAGTACATATCTTTGATTGCAGCCATAAAAATCAACTCAGTCTACTGCATAATTGGATCTGTCATTCAGGACTATGTATTGTATCCTCTTTAGTTTCTGCCTCCATATCTGGATTAACTATCTCTAAATGCCAACATCTCTATATCAGTCACAGTAACTTCACTAAATATATGCTGAGAACATATGGTAAGCGAACTCCACTAGATGAATGTATTGTCAGTGGTGAAGGCAGCCTGGTTGGCCCAGGTACCAGCCATGCCAATGGCTGGCCAGACAGAAAGATCATGAAAATCCTCATCATGGTAGATATGGCTCATTGTGCTAGACAGCCAGAACAGATTCTGATGGCAATATCATAGTTTAGAATGGAACAAATTGATCCATAAAAACTCATGCACATGCAACAAGACTTACAGACCCAATGGCCATGTTTGGACAAGTTGGGGGACTTACACCCAATAGACTACCTAAAACTGTGGGGACACTTCCCAATTAACCAGAAGTACCTGTGGAAGTAAGAGAGGGATACAAGGGCAAAGATTTGCCCAGAATTTATTAATTGCATCATCATCTCCTGAACCAGTTTGAGCATTTGCAATTCAAAGAATAGCATAGATAGTTGTGTTAGCAAAAAGTTATTATTTTGCTCCCCTCTTTCGATACAAGATATAGTAGCTGATAATTGTATTATGCAGTACTTAAGAAGGCTGGGTCGAACAATGACCCCACAAGGCTGGGTCAAACAACGACCCCACAAGGTTGGGTCAAACAATGACCCACACATGGCTGGGTCAAACAATGACCCACACAAGGCTGGGTCAAACAATGACCCCACAAGGTTGGGTCAAACAATGACCCCATAAAGGATGAGTCAAACAATGACCCCACAAGGCTTGGTCAAACAATGACTTCACAAGGCTGAGTCAAACAATGACCCTACAAGGTTGGGTCAAACAATGATCCCACAAGGCTGGATCAAACAATGACCCTACACGACTCTCATGAGATTTCATTATTGGATGAATACTTGATATGTCTGTAATGTCTTCTAAGATTTTCTTCCTTGCCTTTAGCTGACTTCTGCAAGACTTCTGCCCATACAATGTCAGACAATACAGTACATACAATGCAATGGGTGAAATACATCTTAAGCAAGCCAAACACAACTCGTGCATTTCTTCAAATTTTCACTTAAATGACTAAAATATATAAAAAATGGATAAATGAACAATGGAGTGTTTTAATAAGTCACTAAAACAAGATCTGTTATTAAATGACTGGGCTAATAATAGTCTGACTGGACTAACAACAAGCATCAACTACAGCAAGTTGTACAAAGCAGTCTAAATAGATAAAGTCTCTGAACGTGATAAACTCACAATAATATTGGAAAAAGTTAAAGAATAAGGTATACTGCCTGTACAACAGTGCTCCAAAAAAATTTTTTTAGACACAGACCCTGAGCTGGTTACTTAAATAAACTCACAAGACCTGACTTTAATTCCACAAGCCCAAAATGTGCCCTTTTTTAATATTGTCACAAACTTGTCAAAAATATAACACATATGGCTTAAACATTTTAATGCAAGGCCATAATATATATAATTACTTTTGGCCTTGTACACATATATAGCAACTATTTGATTTACCTACAAATGGGTTGTTCCACTTCGTGATCCTACCTATGCAAATTAGCACAATGGGGTCACCCGATCCAGCCTTCAAAACACATCTCACAAGCTGTTGTCAGCAATTTAAGTAATATGTGAAATTATGGTGGTTTATTACTTACCTCTTTTATTTTAATTGGTGCTAGCTACTTAAACTGCATAATTGATAGTTTTACACTAGCTCCAATAATGACTGTTTACTATTTATGCATGCTACATGGGTATATACTAAAAGTTGTGATTTTTACCTTTTTTGGAAGATTAAATAAAATTGTGTTTTCTCAAAACAGGATCACGTCAGAGGGTTTGGAAGTACAAAATCATAATTTTAGCACGATATGCCTTACTTCAATCTGATTAAAATCTCAATTTCATGTAGGACAGAGGTGATCTGATTTAGATCACAGGGCTCGTATCATTGCTAACAATTTAACTATAAATAATACATGTAGTATAAGTATTATTTTATACTAATGTATGACAGATAGTTAATATGTAAGCACAGATACGAGCCCCTATGATTTACATTGCAGGTATGTCAACATCTTAAAAATAATTTACAAATTGAGCAACACGATTAAAGTTTCCTGTTGCAATTTATTTTGTTTTCTTTGACAAGCCTGATGGGAAACTCACTTAGAATACAGGGTTGACCCAATCTACAATTAGAGGTGCCCTGGGTGTGAGGCTATCAGATTTTTTTTAGCACTGTACAAGTATGATCAATATGCAGTATAAATCCAAATATCTGAATGGATGGTGAAAAATCACATCAATATTTGCAAGGATTTACAGGATGTGTCTGTACAACAGCAAAGCTTAAGAACTAGCAACTCCTCGTAGCAGCCAAGGGAGATAATGTTCAAGAGTTATTTACCTTCATGTATATGATGCACACAGATGAGACAAATTCTTTTGTCTTTTTAGTAGAGCTCGATTCAGGAGGTAGCAGGCTTATATCCTTAATGTTAATGTAATCAGGGAATTATCTGAACAAAAGACATTGATACTGTGCTTCCTCACAAAAATATTTTCAAGGGAAACTTATAAGTGTACTGTGTTATAACTGAGGTTTACTTATATTGAGGTAGGTTCAATATCAAGACTAGTCATACCAAGAAGTGATCAATGACCATACCTGTGTTATATGAAGGCTGGTGCCATATGGAGGCACCCTAATGTGAAGACTACTGTAACATTTAGGTAAAACTGTTTACTAGGTATAAATACTTTGCTGTCAGTCAACTATACTAAGATTCAACCAGCCGATATGTTTAATATCATTGACTAGTTTTCAGTGTATTTATTACAAATGAAAATGTGATGCTCTAGGGTACAATTTAATAACTTATATTCATGACCAGTTAAAGGCTTTGAGTATTAATTGGTTGATTTTACAATATAACCTACAAAGCAATAGTTTTGTCTTGCTCCTTTTCAAGAAGCTTCCCTTCCCAAGAAATGATGCATGTTTCTTGCAGCCTCCTAACAATGCAAGATGATGGTCTTACCATAATAAAGCATCCATGACATGTGTGTGTTCCTTGCAAACTCCTAATGACATGTGTGTGTTCCTTGCAAACTCCTAATACTGTAATATGGTGGTCTCACCTATTTCATCCTTGCTTTTTCCTGGTGGAGTCAATATTCGTCGTGCAATTTCATATCCTCCAAAGAAAAAGAAGTACCCTGGCATTTCTCTCATCATAGTTGCTGTGAAGCCCTTAAAAAGACCCCTTATTCCTTCCTGCCGTAGAATTTCTGATGTCAAACCCCAAGGACCACTGGAAAATCAAAAATACAGTCAAGCAGATTGAAGCAAAGCCTCAATGGTACTATGTAACAATTTTTCATCTTTGATCATTAATACTGTATTGTAATTTTTCATAGTCAGTTTCTGATACACTATCAATTCTGCCTTAGAATTAACACCATCAAGATCTTGACATTTATTATCAAGAACTATTTTCCTAAGAAAACTGTGCCAACTTTAGACATTACAGCTACACACTTATGTCGAGTCCACCTGCAAATTGTACAGACCCAGATCTGCCATTTCATAATGCATCAACAGATCTGGATCTCTCCAGATTGCTAGGAGTAATCAAATTAACAACAAAAACCCATGATCTGACAGTGCATTATGCAATGGCAGATCTAAGTCTATGTTATTTGCAGTTGGACTCAACTTATGAATGAGTATATACAATAACAAAGAAAAATAATTATTTTTTCACCCATAATTAACTGTTCACAGCAAATTATTTTCTACCTATAATTAGTTGTAAACCTCAAATAAATAATAAGAGTAGCTCAAATAGCACATGATATGATGGCCTCAGTACCTCAAATGGCACATGAT
>QKMX01370320.1:63347-74084 GCA_003401595.1 Venustaconcha ellipsiformis | reverse complement strand
GTGCTTTATTGATAAAACTGCAGACTCCTGTGGTTTAACCAGTATCTTTTTTCCAACCCCCCACCAAATATTTATCTTGAAGTCCAATTATGTCGACAATTTTTCCTCGGGCCCGAGCATGTCGATATAAGCGGGTAGCTCTGTAATATAATGCAATTTAAATTATTTTAATATTGTATTTGTCATGTTTTGCCAAATTTTAATGCATGTCATGCATGACAAGATTATGCAAAGAAAACCTGTCTGGGGTCAATCTGATTGAATAAGATGAGAGAAACTGGCATATCAGAATCCGTCTGGAACAATGATAGGCTGGCTGCCAAAATTATGTAAAAGGTGTCCATTACAGCTGAGGAGAAAAAGAAACTGAAGACATTATGAGACCAGGCCACACAAAACATAAGTATCCTGCACATATTTTTCTTCATAAAATAACTATGTTATTTCTTCAAGGCGTACAGAAATCAGTAAAGTATTAATGAAATACATTCTGCCAAAGATGGCTCAAAAGAATAAGGCCAGTGATTCAAAGAAAAGTAGTTATTAGACCTTATAATACTATGTGAAAGCAAAAAATTCTTTGATAGGGAACACCATTCCCACTGTGCCCATTTTGGTGCTAAGTTGTTTCACATTAACTATCCTGTATTAGATGTCATTCTAGTGTAATGCTGCTGGCAATGACTAGAAATTCCAACAAGAGGAAGCCATTTTAAATGTCCCATGAATCTAACCATTTCAGTCGGTGCATCATACTATTCTCATCAGCTGCCAGTGGTCCAGCCATGCCATATGTCATGGGGTGGAATATGTAAAAGCTGCAACAAAAATATCAAAACTGTAAACACAATACAGTAATAAGATGAGGAGCACATTTGGAGTGGCTGACAATATACAGACTGGTATGTTAACAAGAGTCCTTTGAAGGAAATGAAGTTCTGAATTTAAAGAATTTCTGGGAATTTAAGATTAGACCATTTTTCCTTTCAACTGCTGAGTTCCGTAACCATCTGCAATATTCTTCANTGATAACAAGATTTTCAAATTAGCTGCTGTGGTGGATACATTAAATTTCATATTAGCACCATTTTCAGTCGGAACGAAGCAGACATCATTAGAAGTCTTTTGATGAAAACCCAATGTCAATACGACCATTGATTTAGGGGACATAGCATAGCAAGATTTTCAAGACAGTCTTTGTGGCAGCTATACTGGATATACAATTGGCACCATTTTTATTTAGGACCAACTAGGTATCATAAAAAGAGTAGTGGTAAAAAGCCCATGATGATATAGCCAGTGATTCTGAGATGTAGAGATAATATTAGTTTCAAGATGGCCACCAAGGTGAATATACTGAGGGTCAGTTTGTATCAAACAGCTTTCCATTTAAGAGGAGTAGAAATACCAATATTTTCATGAAGGCCACCATGGTGGCGATATTGGACATCTGATGTGTACCACTTCCATTTAGGACCAACTAGATGTCATAATAAGTCTTCTGGTAAAACCACAATGTTGATATGCCCAGCCATCTAAGAGCAGTATCAATAATAAGATCATACAGATGGCCATATTGGAGATCAGATTGGCAACATTTTCATTTACATTCAAATGCACATCATATCAATGTCTTTCTGTGAAAACCCCATGCCAAAATGATCACTGATTCAAAAGTTATGAAATCTGTGTGGCACTATCTTCATGTTGGAAAAACCAGACATCATAAATCCTTTAGCAAAAACCCAATTATGATATTACCATTCATTCAGGAGTAGCAATAAGATTCTCAAGGTGGGTGCAGTGACAGTTATACTGGTTGTGCAAGTAGCACCATTTTGATTTAGTACCATCTAGACATAATGAAAAGTTATCTGGTCAAAACTCCATGTCAATATGATTTTGTTCAGGAGAAGTAGTGACTACAGGAATTTCAAGATGGCTGCTGTGGTGGCTGCACTGGATATCATTTAGGACCAACTAGACACTATAAAAAGTCTTTCAGCAAAAATTCCATGTTGATATGACTTGTCATTTAGGAAGAGCAGTGATAAATATAATTCAAGATGACGACTGTGCTGGCCCTTTTAGACATCAGTTCAGCACCAATTTCACTGAGAATCAACACCAGACAATATATAAAGTGTTATGGTGAAAACCCCATATCACATGACTTTCCATTCAGCAGGAGTAGAAATCACGATTTTCAAGATGGCCAATAATAGTATCCATACTGACTCAGAAAATCTCATGTTGATAATGACCATACATTTAGAAGGAGTAGTGATGAAAAGATTTTCAAAATGGCTGCTGTGGCAGATACAGAGAATGTTAGACCAGTACTAATGTCATCTAAGACTAACTAGACATCATAAGTCTTTTAATAAAAAACCCCAAGAAAAGTAGCATTAACAAGACTTTCAAAATAGCTGCTGTTATGGCTATACTGTGTCTTCAAGTGGACTCATTTAAATGTTTGTTTAAAGTTTCATTGCAATCCTACAAGTAGTAATAAGAGATAAACTGACAGATGGACAACAGATGAAAGACCATCGAATAAACTCTTTTAGTCTATGACCAGTAGAGTCAAAAATACCACTCATTCAAGGCTGAAGCTTGGGTCTCAGGGACCTATTTTTGGTATTATGGAGTCATTTCCTTGAGATGCATCCACATACCAATTTTCCTTCGTGTAGGCAAAACTGGCTCCAATATATTGTGGGTGTAACAAAGAGGTAGTATAACATAAAAAATGTAAAGCAGATAAGTGAAAATTTAGTTACAGTTATCTAGTTTTGGTTAGGTTGAGTTATCCTCCTTGAGATGTTTACACTTACCAAGTTTCATAAGTGTAAATAAAATAGATTTCAAGCTATTGCTTGCATTACATATGAATAGCTGTGAATACAGAAGTCACTCAAGCATAAAAATTGGGTCACAATGATGATAGTGTTGATATGGTATGATTTTTCTTTATGCATCACACTGCAATTGTCATAAGAATATGTAAAATTGGGCTCAAGATACTGTGTATGTAACACCTAGAGAAAAATATGTCACTTAAGCATGACTATATGGTCACACTAACCTAGTGTTGGTATGGACAAGTTACTATCATTAAGATGCAACCACATACCAATTTTCATCATTACAGGTGAAATAATGTATAAGATAATGAGGATGTAATGAATGAACAGATGAAAATACCAAATTCACTCAAGTGTGCCAATTAGGTCACAATGATCTATTTTTTACATGTCTGAGTTATTCTATATGTGCAAGTGAAATAGGATATAAGAATATAGGATATCAAGATATAAGAAGGGAAAACAAGGTTGAGTTGTAACACATAAATGAACACACAAATAGTCAAAACACTATATCCTCTTCAAACATCATTTGTGAAAAGATAACAAATCCTACTGACTTATGAAATGTTTTAGTAAATTTTGTTCTCCTAAAATACTTACCCAATCACATTAACATCAGGAAATCACTCTCTGCTACTTCCAAATTCTGCACTCTCTGAATGACTAAAATATGTCTTTTCTGACTACATCATATATTGACAAAGGGAAGTAACTACTACTTATCAACTCCTCTTATTCCCACTAGAAGGCCACCTATATCCTAGATATATAACCAGTTTAAGCTCGAGTAAGACTTGTAACAGATGCTTGTATTTGCATGAGAAGGGTGTGTGGGATTAACAGTAATGTGATCAAATAAGTAATACTGAAGGAAACAAATTGACTAAAAACTTCTGAGACAGCCATTGTGACTGCTATATTTGATATCCAATTAGCACCATTTTTATTTAGGACTAACTAGGTATCATAAGAAGACTATTGGTAAAAACCCCATGTTGATATTGCTTTAGACAATAAAACATTTTCATGATAGCCAACCATGGTGGCCATACTGAGGGTCAGTTGGCATAATTTTCATTAGGTCTTGTATCAGTCAGGCCCATAGGACAAAGACTTGAAGAAATATGTACAGAAGGAGAAACCACTAAGTATAATATAGTTCCCCCCTTGATAATTAGCCAGTCAGGACAATGATCCTACCTTGACAATGATCCTACCTGGTATGTGTCAGACATGTATGTTCATATGATACTAAGTATAATAATAAAGGTACTCATACCATAATGCAAAGGTCTAGTGATTTCATCCCCTCTAGTTTGAAGAGGCAGTGATCATATGACTGAATTGCTTGACATTATCAGCACCATCTTTGCTTAGATTTGCTTCACCCATGCATGGGAGACTTTGAGAATGGCTTTTATTTCAAGGAGACTGATGTGAAGAGCCTCTTCTTGCAGAGTCCACTTGCTGCAGACTATCACAAAGTCTGGTAGCAAGTGTGCCCGCCAACCCAATAAACTGGCATCTAAACAGACCAACATCTGGTTGTGGGGCTTCTAAAGGTATTCCCAATACTAGCCACTCCTTTTTGCAACTGAAGGAAGAAGTGTTGATTTTGGTCAAGATCATAATTTAGTGATCAACCCATGATCGGGGTGCAAATATGCTAGAAGGGCCATCTGCAGAGGGCACATGTAAAGGCTACTAATGTCTAACAGGCCTGATACTGGACTGAGCAGGAAAATGAGACGAAGAATCTCCTTTGCTGAAATGGACATCCAGGTTGATGCTTCTTCAGTGCATAAACAATACTGTTGATGCATTTGGGATGATGATGAACCAGGCTGATATGAAATAGAAACTTCAAATATGGGACAAGACCTGACATCTCCACATTGACTATCCACTCTAAACTGTGAATGAGGTAGAAGGTTGTTCTTATCATGAACTAAAATCAAATTTGGTCTACTGTCCAAGTATGCCACCATCACCATGGAGGTGGTCATTTTGAAGAATGATATGGCACAGTCCAATGTCTTGGTGAAGGCCCAAGAGCTGACATTGTTGCTGAATGGAAGGGTGTGCAATTGGTACACTACCCTGCAGTAGCCAAAGTGAAGGAATTTGCAACATACCATCTGAATAGGTACACAAAAATACACCTCAACCATTTCTTGAGTCTGATCACATATTCATTTCAGTACACCAACAGAAGTACAGACCCTACTTTCTCTATCTAAAACGTTGGGGCAGTAATAAACTGATTGTGTCTGTTCAAGTCAATGACTAGTTTAAGTTCTTCACATTTTTATACCCAGAAAAAGACAAGAATACAAACTTTTGGCAATCTGGTTTCTGGACTATTTATGTCCACTGTCTGCTATATGTGCACAAGTTCATCTCCTTTTGTAAAATGGCACCTTCATGGGATTGCTTGGTATCTCCTTCATGAGCAGGGATTGCAAAAGTGGAGGGAAAAGGATGAACAGGATCCTCCAAAGTGACTCAGATGGCCCACTTGTTTGTTGCAAATAGGTTGATGCAAGTCTTGTGTAACAGAAGGAGTCTGGAGCCCACAAAAGGGTCATCAATGGACAGGACAAACAGCAAGTCTTTGATGGTTGGCGGGAGACTTCAAAAAAAAATAAACAATGTTTCTCTCCCCTTTCCTCCCTGCCTGCAGAAGTTAGGGACTCTATTATTTACCAAACCACATAATGGTTGCTGTTGTTGTTGAGAATTACTACATCAAGGTTGAGCAGAGTTAAGGGCTTCCATGGACAGCTGAAAAGGCAACTACTGCAGGGAAGAGCAAATGGAAGGGAGGACAGGATTGCTGCATGATGGAATTTATGAAAAGAAGATTGCAAAAGTGTGCTTTTTTTATCAAATTGAGGTTACAAGGGGCCATTAAGGTGTTTGCTATCATGTGGTAAGCAGCTCTATTGACAGCCTTGCTATTAAATGTTATTGATTTCCAGGAATGGTCCATTCCTGGGTTCTTGGCTAGGCTAAAGACTGCTAGAGATGGCAGTTAGAAAGGATAAATTGATGTCATATTCTTGACTAATTTAGATGTGGTGTTTCAACTTTACAACAGGGTGCAGCAGGCATACTGAAGGCAGCAATGTCCTTGTTTATGTCTGATACATATGAATGATAAAAACTGGTATGTGATTTGTGAAAAAGCTGCAAGCAAATGACTCATCAAAAAGAAGCTCTTGAATTGCTGGGGTCACAACTTTTACCTGAAAGATGCCCAGTAAATTATGCAATCATTGATGATTGTAGTAAAATTTTTGAAGGACTATGTTCATCATCATCATCATGATCATGATCATCATCATCATCAATGTCCACTGAGGCCTTCTCTTTTATGGAGTAATGACTGCAGGTGGAGGAGAGCATTCTGATGGAGGCAATGTTATGTATATCTCTTCAATTGCCATCTTAAAATTAAATTCCATCTTTTACATGGTTATATTCGAATGCTCAGGCATCTCCATGTGGTCCACCTCCTTGTCAACCAGTTGAATGTCCTCCTCCTGTACACTCTTTGTCCAAAGATATATCATTCTGTATGGTAGTGACAATGCTGAATCATCACCATGTGTAAAAAAGTATCTACTTGTAAGATATGTTGGTAGGACTGGCCAAAGTCATGCTCAGCATGAATCAAGGCTAGGTTGGGGAATGCCAGTCTGATACAGTTCATTGGATTAGACCAGACAGCTGGATGGACAGCTACAAATGTGAAGCTGATTTGCAATGTAATGGAATCATGAATATGGCTGGTCAGGGTGCTGTGCTGGACATAGGACACCATTGCTGTAGGAATAGTCAAAAGACATACTGCTCATAAATCCAAGATGACAAATTTATGGCTACTCAAAACCATCCACAATTGTCTGGATGGATGGGATGGACTGGTTAGTTGGCAGCTGGGGCAGTGTATGGCAAATGATATATAACTGCAAGCAGATCTGGTTGGCAAAGTGGGAATGTATTCCTGCTTACCAGACTTCAACATTCCTAAGTCCATGGACAGATGGGGATAGAGATTAGAGGGGTTCCAAATAGGTTAATAATGGTCCCAGTTCTGTTCAACTATCTTATTAACCTTCCAGATGCCAGACCTTGCTGTAGCATATGTATCATATGCGATTCAAAATATAGCACGAATTTGATTGGATCTTAAGTCAATGTCATCACAGATGCTGTCTGAAGCATCATTCGAGGTGTGTAGCCTTTCAATTTCCTTTTCAAGACACTGGACCACCTGTCTTCTGACCATACCAAAGGGGCCTCATATGGCCAAGTGGTCAAAGGCTCACGACTTTACAGATGACTCACACCTCACCAATGTAAGTGTGGGTTCAAATCTCAACCTGACCACTGTGGGTATGTAAGAAAGCTTGCTAGTAGGTTTCTGTTGGTCAGTGGTTCTTACTGGGGTCTTCCTACACCAAATATACTGGCTGACATTTATAGCCAATCGTGTGATGAGAAAACACATTAAACCCATAAAACTAAAACCAAAAACATGTGCTACAAAGGTGTGAGGAAGAACATTCTGTGTAGAACAGGCACATCTCGTGGTTGTTCTGGACTTCTCGCACTTGACCGACATCTCTGTAATGAAAGCATGAAGAAAAAAATGAACATGTGCAACAACAAATATACAAATTGTATGAACAGGTGAACTCATGTTACCATCATGATCACCTAAGAAGTGTGTAAAAACCTGAAAATTAACAGCACAATACAATTACACTGGTGAAAACTGGAATATTACTGACTGATATAATATAGACAATAACAACCAATAAACAATGCATAAATATTAATAAATTCACAGGGGAAAATGCAAATACTGCATGCACCAGATAATCAACATTTTGACTCACTATACAAGTGAAAATAAATGTTGCATGGTCAAAATATGAATTCCAATGAATTTTATGTAGGCAAGCTAAAGTTTAAACTGGTTACATCCAGAATATGTGTGGCGACCTAGTGGGAACAAGGACAGTTAATATGTACGAGCTACACTATTGCATGAATACCATTTTTCTTTCTTCTCTTACAGTGACCTCAAACATAAATCTGTTGTTCCCAAAATCAATAGAGTCCTTCATTGCCTAAAATGCAAGCTATCCACAAAAATTAGTAACTGATGGAAAATTCAAGTTATTTTCCAGAATCCATTTTTTTGTTTCCCTTAGTCATTATGACTTGATCTTCATCTTTTGAACCCAAAATCAAACTCTTTATTACCCCAAGTGCCTGGAAATGAAATTGTTAACAGACAGAGTGATGAAGAGTCATCATCACATAATACAGTCCACCTTATTGGTTGGCAGATAAATATTTCCTATATTAAAATAGTTTACATTTGATATATACATGTAAATTTACAAGAGGTGCACCAAACTGCATAACCTAAGAGTATTGTTAAACAAGTATTTAATCCAACTGAGCTACATTACCTAACACAGCTGTAATGTTTTAGGAAGTCTGAATAAACTATTTACCTGTAAGATGAACAAGAAACGATGACTCCCACACACCAATGATAGAATGAAATGGCCAAGCCTTTTGGAACTCCTAAACTGAGTTTTATTATCACATAGTCTAACACAACACCTGCAAAATAAAAGTAAATGAAATGATGATCATGACAATACTAATGAAAATGATGAGCAGTTAGCAGGGAGATAATTATGACACTACAGTTAATAATATATATCTCCATTTTACAGCTGATAGTGTAAATAAACAAGAATAATACTTTACCAAATACTTGATAAACTTATATTCTGAAGTATAACACATTTCGTTAATAATATTTACCCAATCATACTACTTTAGAAAAACATCCACTACCTCTCAAAAAAACTCCCAAGCTGAAAAAATCGAAGTATCACAATAATGCAGAAATGAAAAGGTTTCTTTACAACCCCAAGTGCAAACAATTCACAAAGTTTGGATATGAAACTTATTCTAAAACATAAGTTATTCTGCAAACCAATTTTTCTTGAAGTCAAAATGACCATAACATTTGACCTTTTGACCCCAAAATCAAGGTGCCTCTTCCATACATTAAGTGGAAGATATTCATAACTGTCAAGTTTTAGAACTAAGCTATAATGCACCATTTTTTTCCTTGTCAGTCAGTGATTTTCACCAGTGACCCCAAAACCAAAGGCTTTTTTATTACCAGATGTGAAAGTCGTCCACAATTGTAGGTGAAGGCACATTGATAATAACTGAAATCTTTGTGCAGAAATCATTATTCGTCTTTCAAAGAGACCAACGACCTTTGACCTTTCAACACCACAACCTAAAGGCTTCATCTTTCACCCAAGCACAAGCTATCTGCAAAACTGGTTGAGGTATGTGGCCTTGAACTAATTTTATTATATGGAAACCATTTTTATTCTCTGTCATAGTGACCTTGATCATAAAGTCAAAAGGCTTCTTCCGAACCCCATGTGCAAGTCATCCACACGATTTGAAAATGGAAACCTTGAATGAAATCCATTTCCAGCTTTTGGACATTGTCTCCATTTTTTTATGGAGTTAATTGCCTGTTCTTATGGAGTTATGGTCCCTAATTGCATGTTCTCATACTTGTCATTTCCTTTTCCATCTATCACATCTTGGTTAAAAATAGGGTTTTCAGTTGGTCAGTTATACTTGTATGAGATGTGAGGTTAAGTCTAGCTATGATAAACTGTGGGGTATATGGTTGAACAATAAAGTGTTGATTTACACTCTGCATTGCCACTGACAGAGAAAAAACTAATGTATCTTCCTTCTATAACCCAACCCTGTCCTGAATGTTTGTGTCAAGGCCATGTCTGGCACAGTGGTGTGGTATCTATACATCCTTGAGCACAATTTTTGTTATTTATGAGATGCTGAACGAGTTTGATTTCCGGTGTCAAGTTGAACCATATTGGTTGCCAGTTATATGTGATATTCCTGAAAATCTGACTTTCGTTACACTGTTAGTTGACATCAAAACATGCTACACAGTGCTGTTAGTTATGCAGTAAGATCCATTATCCCCCAGAACAAAAATATTGGGTGATGTGTCTTATGTTGTAGAACTAACCACCAATGTGCTTCCTCACATCATCTCTGCCACCATGCCCAATNCTAAATTTTGTGGCACAATGCATGCAAAAAGCATGCTGTATATCAATGTTTGACAGCTGAATGCATGGCCAATTTTTGGTAAACTCCAAACTAAACTTCACTTTTTGTGCAGTACATTTCTTTTTCCTTGGTAGTGATACCATTTTCAAGATGTGATGCTGAATGGTAATTCAAATCAGTGTTGGTGATGCATGCGCAGAGCAAAATTCCAGTTAGACACCAGTTTCTCTCAAAAGCATTTGTAAAACTACTCATATACACATAGACTTAAATATGCTAAAATGCTTGCTACCGGGCCAATCATCCAGTTCTACAAATATCATGACCATCAGTACCAGACTATTTCAGCAACTGCCAATATCAAAACTACCACTTAACGGGAAATCGTTTTTTTTTTATTAAAGATTTTAAATAATTGAAAATTAGGGAATTCATTATTTTTTGCATGCGGTGTGAATCAATGAATCGCTGAAAAAGTCATGAAATTGACGCAAAAATTGTGAGGGTTGGCAGCAATGAGTTGTCTCCCTCTTGAACAGACGCCCTAGCCAACGGCCACCCGCTTCTGACAGCCAGAACCCCTTGGCACTGACGTGTTTATGTTCAAAAGTACCCCTCAAGAACGGCCACCACTCTAAAGTGACCCGCAGCCAGCATATTAGTACAAAAATGTACAAATGTTCCCCTCACAAGTGGGGACTTT
>QKMX01370300.1:35890-46404 GCA_003401595.1 Venustaconcha ellipsiformis | reverse complement strand
AAAGATGAAAATTTGTCTTTCCCTGTACATCAGTAGACAAAGGGCACTAACTCTTGCCCATAACCTCCCATTGATACCGCCTGTTGCCGCCAGTTTTTAGCTTCACTGTTGCACAGACTGCATGTCATATAATTTATCCAACCTTTTTTGTGCTCCTGTGGGACCCATCCAATGTTCATTATGGATTTATTGTGCGAATTTATCAATCTACTGCAGATTGTATACATTATTTTATGGTTTCTGCCAATTTTTGACTGATGTGTCACTTGTCAGGACTGCATCTTGTAAGATCACCATCCCACCACACTATCATTGACCTTATAACAAGGTCATTATCAGTTAGCATTATGAAGCTCTTATTTGCAAATTTCAGAAGTGCAGCTAAATAATTATGCTTAGTTTATTTAATATTTCATGCTGTTCTGATATAATTATGGTCTAATTATCAACAGAACATTGTGCATAAGTTTATTACTGAGCCATAGGTTGCTTATACAACACTTTCCCTGCTCTATTATTAATGACAGTGTTTTAGCAACCTAGTAATATCAACACATTACTATTTTCTGCTAAGTTTGTATTTTTTGTGTTGTTTCAGCAGAATGTCAATTTGAATAATTTATTTGTAACTTCAGAGCATGGAAGTCTACCATGATTCCATATTGTTTATGCTATGAATACATTACTTCTAATATGCTGTGTCCATAACATATAGTCAATGGAAGTGTGGGCTTCCATTTTAGGTAATTAGTCATACTGATTTTCCTGCTGTTTTCTCTTGTGTCATTTAAGGAGGAACGTTTTTAGTATATTCATGAAATGCACATTTCCAGTGATCATCCTTTCGGCATTGAAGGGAAGGAAAGATGGAATAAATGAATGAAGACTACCTTCGGTTCTTGGCAATACTGACTCATTTGGGGAGTATTCCCAATTTTTAGGCAGCCCACGAGTCACTCCACATGTCCGATCAATGTTTCAGGCCTGTAAGTCTTGGCGCATTGGGTTCATGCCAAATCCATTGGATCTAATTCTTAATACTGCCATACTGTTACTGGCCATGCAGCAGCCAACACCAACAGTCCAGCCATCCCAGCATGGCCAATTCTTTGACAGGTTCTGCCAATCTAATCTTGATAGGACATGTTATCAAGGTATAACGTGTGGCATGTGTGCGATCCACATTGCTCCTGCCTTATCATGCCCTCCCTTTCTGGATGACCCTGTTCTGGTCACATTGCTTTGGAGGAAGAATAGAGGAAGTTTGGAGGCAGGCAGCTCAGGAACTGCCCCTCCACCTCACTGCTCAACACACACAGCCCTTTGGAACCACTCAGTCCCCATCAGTGTGAAAGGGATATTAAGCAGCCGCAAGACAGGGGGTCTTCTCAGTCACATGTGTACCAACATCAATCCCTAGGATGCAATCATACAATGGCAATAAAAAACAGATTTTTAGCTCACTGGACCTCTCGATTTCCTCAGAAGGAAGGGATTGACTTGGGTCACTCCGAGGGATTTCTAGTTTTTGTTCATAAACAGTCCCCTTCCCCCTCTTCATGAATACACCTTCAGATCTGGAGAATGATGCATTTCTACAACAGGAGATATTTTTCTTATCAAAAAAGTAAAAGTTGCAGGAGCTTTTGCAAAGGTCTCAATTCCCAGAATTTTACGTGCAGCTTTCTTTTTTAGAAAGCAAACAGTAAGTTGTGGCCCACCATTGACTGGAGTTGCCTCAACCAATTCAAGATTGATGTCAATCTGCCTCTCCATCAGACGAGGGTGGGTATGCCATTAGTGTCGATCCCTATCCACCCTATCATGTACATTGATGGCAGTGTACTTGGGCGGCATCCTACAGAAACACTTGGTAAGTTTTACCCTACTTTCTCTTCTAAATCATCTAAGCCTTTTAGTGAACATGGAGAGTCAGACCTCCATCCGTCTCAGAATTTCATCCATCTTGGTTTAGAGTTCTCAACCAACCGGAATCTGGTGCGACCCCCATTGTATTCATGTTAATCAAACAAGTCAAGATCATGCCTAAGATTTGATTATTCCTGTGTCAGTGGGGCAGTCCAGGTTGTTTGATCATTGGAATCCCACTTGAGAAGCCCCAGAATGAAAAGACATAGGTACTCCTGCCAGGGCACACTATGGGGTTTGTCCAACTCCTTTTGACTTTTAATACCATCAGCAACACCTGGGAGACAGGAGAACAGCCTCAACACATCAACATCCAAGAAATGAAGGCTGTCATCAACACCTTTCATTTCTGAGATGATAACAGTCCTTATTCGGTCCAGCAATTCTGTGGTGGTGAGGCACCAAATTACTTGACCTGTGTGTTTTGATTTGACATTTTCTACTTGGGTACAACAGTCTCTATACCAATGTACAAATTGGACACATTTCCAGCAGCCTCAGTATCTTGACTGAGAATCAATCTAGAGGTGTCCTTCCAATGGAGTGTTCTCTCCTGTTGGTCTTTACTTGGATTTGTGCTGTTTTGGGGGGCATCTGATGATTGACCTTTTGGTGACAAGATGGAATCACAAGCTAACCACCCTCTTCTCTCCAGTCCCAGACACAAAAGCATGGGTCAATGGATGCACTGTCAATCATTTGGGAGGGCTTGTGGGCATTTGCCACTCCTCCCATGGTGCTGATACTGAAAATAACCCAGAAGTTATGGGGTCAGAATGACAAAATGATTCTGATAATCCCTTTCTAATAAGACAAGCCTTGGATCACCAATCTAATCTTTCTAGCAAAAGATATACACAGGAAGATTCCGGCCAACCCAAATCTTCTCCAGCATCCACTGTCATGGGTGGTCCTTCCTTGCCAGGACTGTCCTCTTCTTTTACACATTTGGCTTTTACCAGGGAAATCTTGCAAGTCAAACAATTCAGACCGTCAATTATGGAGAGAATCTTAAGAATAATAAGACCCTATACTCAGAGGGCTCATGCAGGAAAGTGGCATGTTTCCATAGCAACTGCATTGTACCTCTGCAAGCTGTTATTCCTCAGCTGGCCAACTTTTCTCTGGCTCTTTGAAAAGAAACAGTGGGGCCCCAGCCACTACCAAAGGCAACAGCACCATGATATGCATTATGGCAAACACGTTTTTGGCGGGCTAGAGACGTATCAGGTCTTTTAGACAATATTGATCTCAATCAATCAGTATCCATCATTTTGCCTCCAAATGGACCCAGTCCTAGGTTTTAACATGGTTGATTAAAATCCCTTTGAACTTCACTGAGCTTGAATTCCCTTCAGTTCAGATTGGAGTGTTCAGTGATTCTCATGACACCACCAAGATATGTAGCCCAAAATAGATTACCATCCATCTATAGTCAAACTTGCTTATCTTCCGTAGCCTTGTCAAGAACAGCAGCCATGCAAGATCCTGTTTGTGCTCTCAAGCACTAACTTAATCACACAGACATATTGGGTTATCATTTGCATGGGGGAATTCAGCCATTCTTCCCTGGAAGGATACAAGGAGGAAGCAAATTTTTAAGTAATTGTTTCTCAAAGAATATTTACCCCATCTCATTACTTAAAAATTGTCCAAACCAACCTACCATGCAAGCATCCTCATTAGTATCTTGCTTATTTAAAAACTGGCGACACCTGGTGGTATCAAGGGTAGGTAAGAGTTATTGCCCTTTGTTTATTGATATGCTGGGAAAGAAATTTTTATATTAAGTAGGGCTGGAGTTGTGAGGTAGCAGGCTAACATTCCTAATGTATTGTGAGTGGGTAAGTATTCCCTGAGAAAGATAATTTACTTTAAACTTTGCTTTTTTATGCATATCAGCTCAAGGGCTAAGGCAGTTACCACTAAAATAGTATCGGGGCAAAACTTCCCCAGCCAGTATTATTGAAGCCATTTGATGGAGGTCTGATACAACATTCTCTACTTCTGCTAGTTTTGTGGGGGCACACCTTTTCATTTAAGTCTGCATCCCTTCATTGATTTATGCTAACATAGAATTCAAACCTGCTTCATGTATGTTATGATCAGGCCAACTCCAGGGTAAGAGGATGTAAATCCATCCGTATCGTGTTCTTTTAACAAAATATGATCATTTAGGAAGAAATCGATTTTTGGAATAAAACGTTTATTTGATAATACCTTGCATTCATATATGGGTACTCTTTGCAGTTACATCCCTGTAAGAGAATGCACTTATTCTACAGTTATAACTGATGAATGATATAACTTGATAGCAGTTGCTCTGTCCTAGGGAAGACCACACTCTTCTGACTTCTGTGAGCAAGCCAAAAGACAGTTGCTCTCTTAATGTATCTGAATGGATGATATTGTTAAATACCCAGAGGCATCCACATTTTTTTACCGTACTGTTAAAAGATAACCATATTTGCAATTAAAGGTTACCATGGCAGATTGGCAATCTGCACCATGTTATGATTGTGTAAAGCAAGGTTTGCTAGCCAATGTAACAGGTCTAGTGAATAAAAAGCAGTAAAGCAGTGATGATCATTTGGGAACTATAGGAATCTGAGGAAAACATTTTGTAATTAGCTCAGTTTCGTGCATTATAAAATATGTATTGATGAAGTTATCAAGCTGAAAATGTTTGAAATAAAGTCCTCATGCTTTTATAGAAGGAGTTTTTTTTATTAATTTTTCTTTTAAATTTATTAGCATAGTGTGAATTGATGTCTCATTAAAATAGAACTGCAGTTTTTATTCACCAAAAACTTTCTATAGCCTTCACATGAATTCTTGTCCCAACATGCTCTTCATGAGGAATGTAGAATATACTCAGTGTGCCCTACTGCACGTTGTTTGATGCAGCTAATGAACTTTATTGCTTTGGGATGCATTCCAAGATGATGTTCTATGATGATTGTCTTTTTAAAAAAGTGTACTTGATTCTGTTTTAAGAATGTTACCTTTTTCCCTCCATGTTTATTTGTTCTGCAATTTTTTGTTGGAGGGGAATATCAGAATTTAATTCTAAATAGCCAGGATTGTGCTTCTGTGCCATTAAAATCTACGAAATTTCAGTTTAAAAATTTTTTTTCTTTCAGGGCTGTTGAAGATAAAAATGTAGGTCCTTTGATAAAGACCATCATGACAAGATGTATTCACTGTACTCGCTGTATCCGGTAAGTATACTAGGTCTCACTATCAACACAGACCACCTTTATGTGGGCAGAAATCATGACGTTTTGGTTGATTTGTCAATTCATATAGTTTTATTTGTGCAACTTTATTTGTGTGTTTCTCTGTCCAATATAATCTTTGATGCATATAGATGCTAGGAAATGAACTATCTCCCAAGTCCAGCAACCCTGGACAAACAAACATTCTCTTTTTCACCTTTTGACATGCAGAAGGAAATAAAACATTGCTGACTATTTCCGCTTGCTACCACTAGGTGGCTATCAATGGCTGGATGGTTTTAGATTTGGCTTTTTTATGATCCATGTCTTATTTAGCCTTCTGTAATCACGGAATGTCATTGTGACTTTCAACCATCCGATTAGGTATAGTATTGACTGTACAAGATAGTATTTTGCCAAGTGTTGCAATAATTTTTTTCTGAATTGTGACTATAGCTTCATGAATATTTGTCAGTTGTGAATTTCAGTATTTTGACTCTTGCTCCAACATGGAATTGTTGATTTTCACTCTTGCAGGGTGAACATGGTCATGAAGTTCATTGAAATTCACTTGCAGAAATGTAGGAACATCACACACTTTTGTTTACGGTACTGTAAAAAGCATTCACAATTTTTGACATGTTTGTAGAGTCCCTTCTGTTGAAGATAAGACTGCTGATCTCCACATTCTGGAAATTTTGACTATGCGTTATTTTTAGATCTCAATTCTTAATCAGCTCATGGTGTAATATCTTAGGGAAAAATGAGACCCTGGTAAATCCCAAAAAATGTATTTGTTCTCCTTAAAAATGCATATTCCACAGTACCTTGAGCATAGCTACATATAGTACTATAAGGGTTCAGATAAATTTAAAAAGAATCTAAAAATGAAATTAGGAAATAAAAGACATTCAAACAAGTGAACCATAGTATTGATGGACTTAAAATCATATTGCCGCATTATGGAACAGATAATAGATCTTGCATAGTAGCCAGGAAAGCACAATTGAAGAAAGTGAAACTTTAGCAGAGCTTATATTGGTGAAAAATTTCTTTTGGAGCAGAAGTATCCAAAAGACAATACCTCTGAGCTGCAGAAATTTGTACATAACAACCATAAAAAACATTTTCCAAACTTGTTACAGCTGCCTAAGCTAGTTGTGTATATGCTTCCTCAGCATCGGCATCTCAGCACAGAACAATATTCATACTCATGTAAAGAAAACAGATTAAGCTCAGAAAAAATCCACATATTAATGCTTATACAACCTGAGGCAACTAATTTTAAAGATTTTGATATCAGTAGGACTCTACCAGATTGGAACTGGAAGAAAGATAGATAATGAAGTATTAGGTAAATATTGAAGGATGGCTGTTTCATCCTCCCCCTTTTGTTCTACTCCACCCTTATTTTGGTGATAAGTGGGAATGCCCCCAACCCCTTAGATCTTGGCAGCATCTTTGAAGTGAATGCACTGGAGTTGGAACTGGAAGAGAAAGTATAGAAGCTAAAGAGCAGTGGTTAACATCTGGGACCAGTTACAATGGCTTTGTTTTATAAACATCATTTCCCTTTCATATTTCATTACATTTATCTATTTCTGTATTGCTTTTGTATTTGTTTCTTGTATTTAAATTAGAAACTGAAGCAGAATACTTGATACTGTGAGTAGTCATTGAAAATTGAAAACTAGTTATTGTAAAGTCATTGAATTTCAGTTTACCTGATCTGTATATACTAGAAGTTGATTGAGGCCCTGATGTATCAGATAGTTCAGGAAGTGGTGACACAGTTGTTGCCCTTTTGGCTTTTTTTCTTCTGTCATTGCACAGATCCAGTGATGGCTTAGAGATAATGGGAGTGTCCATCCTTCCATCCTTCCTTTTGAACTGTAGGTTTAAGTTTAGATGCATATCTAAGCAAGATTTTAGAGTATACAGGTTATGTTTGCAGTAGGTACAGTCAAGTTTGTGATGATTCATATAGCCATCTGTAGACACTGAATGCTGTCACTCCAACTGTTGACCAATTATTCAACCCACTATACTGGTTGATAACTGACCAAATATCCATCACTTCTGCAAGCTATGCCACATACCAGCCAGCAGTTCTATGGTATGCAGGGTTATAAAGAGGATCCATGTAGCCATTCTGTCTGTTTTACCACATATTCCACCCAGGTGGTGCTCGAGCTATCTCCACGCCACTGTGCTAGTTGTCCAAACAGCAGCCAAGCTGACCAACAAACCTCATACTTTTCTCTGTGCATGCAAACAAGACAATCCATGTGCACTAGCCAATATATTCAGCAAGATGGTTCATTTTTTTATGGTATGAACATATGAGATATGCCTAATCGAAGGGGTATTTTCACTACCTCAGTGCCACTAGGTATGATTTACAACAACAAAGACAGGTTGGATCAGTGAAGGGAAAACTTTAATGATTTTTAAAATTTTGATCTCATTATAGAGCGAAAGGAGTTTAATTGATGCACTGAAAGAAATTAATCCAATATGTTTGGTTTCCTTTCAAAAAGTCCCAACTGGTAGTTATGGTCTGCATTTACTAGTCTTCATACAGTTAGGGAACCCTCTTGTTTGTTCATTTTCCAGAGTTAGAAGTAGACCTCAGAAACCAATAATGATCCTAAAATTTTATTTTGACCTTAAAAACTGAGGAAATCTAATCTAAATGAAATTAAAAAAAACTAAAAAAGATTGGGGTTAGGCCAGCGAAGCAGTTGAGAAAATGCAAGAATTTTGAAAACTAAATAATCTGTTCATTTTATACCATGGTTGATTTGACAGACCTATAATGGCATATTGTTGGATCATCAACAGCATTAGCATTCTTTACTTGAATTTTTGTGCAATCTGATGTCCATGTGCTTCAACCTCGTAACATTCTTTATCAAAAGTTTAATAAATGTTATGCTCACCATGGAGATAATGTTATAACTGCTTTGTGTCTTGAACCTAAGAAGAATTTTAAATTTTGAAAAAGCAAAAAAAAAAACCCACCTTAAATTGGAAAATTTAATTCTACTTCTAGCCCTGATTTTCACTTTGGTCAGTTGCAACTAGATCCACAGCTGTTATCAGCTCACATCAATTTTCTACAAGTGAAAGCTGTGGTAAATAGAAGTCATAAAAATATGAACAACAAAATGTGAGGTAGCAGGGCTTATTTTTGAACATTGAAATCTTTGTAGGGCTCTATTCTGTGGTATAAATCTGCCATAGGCCTGTCAAGCTGTGGTATAGATCTGCCATAGGCCCATCAAGCTGTGGTATAGATCTGCCATAGACCCATCACGCTGTGGTATAAATCTACCATAGACCCATCAAGCTGTGGTATAGATCTGCCATAGGACCATCAAGCTGTGGTATAAATCTGCCATAAGACCATCAAGCTGTGGTATAAATCTGCCATAGGCCCATCAAGCTGTGGTATAGATTTGCCATTGGCCCATCAAGCTGTGGTATAGATCTACCATAGGCCCATCAAGATCTGGTATAAATCTGCCATAGGCATATTAAGCTCTGGTATAGATCTGCCATTGGCCTATCAAGCATTGGTATAGATCTGCTATAGGTCCATCAAGCTGTGGTATAGATTTATTTTACACAACATTCTCTTTAACTAGTCTACATCACATGTTTAACTTTAGCTGAAAGGTTGTAAGTTTAGTCCACAAATTTTGAATGCTGTATTGCATCACAGTAGAATTCCTCTATCAAAATTTATTAAAAGCATTATTGATTTGTCCTTTTCCTGATGCAGCATTTTCAGTTAACAAAATACCTCACTTCTAACAGCTTTTAGTCATATAACATCTACAATTCACATTGATAAAGCCCATTCCATGTAATATTTGGGTCCATGTTTTTGTTTTTGTTAATATAGACTGGTCTGCTACTTAGTGTGTATCAAATTATAATGTATCTGTGGCACATGGTTTCAAATTTAAGAGACCTGTCTGTTTTCTTGGAAACATTTCATGTATAGTTACTATAAATAGTAAATAAGAAAGCTGTTTGACATATAGCCAAATGGTCACACTCATAAAAAAATAAGATCAGTAACAGAGGTTTATGATTGATCAATGTTAAATGAAAATGATTGATCAATGTTAAATGAAACGAGCCTCAACTGTACTGTGTCTTGCTCACTCCTGATGCCACTAAATATAAATATAAAATGTTGAGCTGAAGTATGAATCGTGTTGTTTTAGTTTTGTTTTTACATGAACTAAATGGGTACCATATTGCTAATTTTATGACCCAGGTAATTATGAACCAGCGAGAGCCAGGATACCCATTGGTACTGTTATTTTTTACACCATGGTAAGCTAACATGTTATGAATTTATTTCTTCATTTATTTCTTGATAAGCCAATTCTTTTGGGCAAAATTTCATTGTTCGTTTGCATTGTGAATTTCAGTTGCCATTGTTGACAATTGCTGATGAATGTTTCCATACAGCTCTTTAGTCACAGCAGTTGCCTCCCTTAGATCAGAAAAAATTCTTGCCAAACGAATGATAAATCAGCATTGTTTCTGGAAATCTTGACTTCTTTTGGGTGATAATTTCCATTAATAATAAACCACACTGCAACTCATTTCTGTATATAATAAACACATTTGTTATATTTGGATAATAAATCAGACATTGGCATATTAACTTTTGAAGCAGTTGTTTTTATCCATGTGACTATCTTACCCTCTTGTATATCATATGATCTAGTTATGACTTGTTGGAGTTCTTAACCATATGGGGACTGAAATTGGAAGAGATGGTTTTTATTCGAGCTTGCCTTGAGAGTTCCAGTTTCATTAAAAAATTCACTTCATTTTAAAAAGCTACAGAAAAATTAATGTTGCTTTGATCTTTTATTTTACTTCCTGTTAAAATATAAGAACTTGTGAATACATTTTCAGACAGCTGTTGCATCCATATTGTTAAGTATTCCCACATGCATGTTTAGCATTGATTTCCCTATAACTGTACACATGTGCAGTCATAAATGGGTAGAATACCCACCACTTAAACTATCCATAGTAGCTTACTGTTTTACTCACCAGTAATTATAGTAGAACTTTACATTGAGGTGTATATCTCAAGCACTTTTTATGTAGCCTTGAAATTTCAAGGATTCTTTTGAGATATTCGAAACACTTCTGAAAGTATTTTGTAACTGTAAGAGAGTGACATTTTTCACATTCCTGTAACTTTATTAATTTTCTTTGTCTGGACAAGCAAGCAGAACATAGTTTTCACTGAATCATTGTTTTCTATAAATCTAACCATTCAATACGTAATTTACCATTCATTCTTTTTATATATATATATATATATATATA
>QKMX01370269.1:870-37641 GCA_003401595.1 Venustaconcha ellipsiformis | reverse complement strand
GATGAGCTTGCACACTGAGACATAATCCTCTCTCTCTCAATTGCTAATAACAACACAAATCTTTTAGTAGTTTTATTCTTATTGTAATTAGATTCTTGTGTTGAGAGCAGAATGATAGAAAAGATAAGTTTACTTTGTATGTTTGTTCCGCTAGGAGTAGCGTGTGTTCTGTAAAACCTGTTCAAGTACGATCCCTTTATTTTTTGTACATGGTCATTACCAACAAATAATTATTTATTTTACATATAATCTTTTGTACACTGAAATTAATAATTATTATTGTGTGTATGAAAAAAAAATTAAATACGGCAAATAAAATATGTTGTAAAGACATCCTAACTAGTCGCATTGAAGTACGATTCAAATTTCAAAACTGCATAGATCAAAATCTGCCACTGTATAATGCACCATCAAATCTTGATCTATGCAGTTTATTTGAGTACTAATAAAAAGAACAAATCAGCATAGACCCTGATCTGCCTGCAAATTATGTAACACTAGATCAGGGTCTATGTTAATTTAGAATTTCACTTAGCTTACAGATGACTATATATGGTAACTGGACTTTAGTACTATCATATTAAAATATTTTATTCCATAAATTATCAAGTTATTATCTAGCTGAAAGTTTCATCTGAATCAAGAAAACGGCAGATAATTGTGAGGTCCTAGGTGGACAAAAGGTCTAAGGCTCTTGCCTTTATAGATCACTGACATTTCATCTCTGTCCATTTGGGTTCCAGTCACGGGCTCAGCAGATGAAGTGAGAAAAATTTCAAGTGGCTTCCCATAAGTCAGTGCTTTTTCCCAAGGTTCTTTCTCCACCAAATCTACTGGCCACCATATGTATCATGTGATGAAAAATAGCATTAAACCCCCAACAACCAAACAACTAGATAAGTGTCAAAAAACCTTTTCTTACCTTAATAGCTTCAAGCTGAGTCTGAACTTTGCATGCCTCCTCACCAACAGGCTGATCATCCTTCAACAGTTGGTCAATATCTGAGATCCAGTTCACCTTGTTATTCAGATCCTGGACAAGCTTTTCGAAGGAGTCTGACAGATGCTGTACAGGCGAAGCAAAATGTTCAGTTTAACTTACAACCAAGCAAACATCAAGCCAAGCTAAGGTTAATCATTTAGTAACCAAGTACTTTAAATATATTTAGTTTGACATTTTCGTCAATTAACTTTCTATCTGTTTAATCCTACTGGGTACAAGAAAATTTCTATTTAGCCAAAAAAATTGCAATTTATAGATGTTAACTATGGTCTAAATAGAACTAAATGAAGTACAAGTTACTCCTATATTATTAATGGGTGTACATGCTTAATCTATCACAAGTGAAGTTGTTTCAGTAGAACAATCTAAAAAATAGGAATTTTTAAAACAATATAAATCAGGAATGGGTTATAATTAATTCAAGCTGCTAAAAAAGCTAGGACTGAGAGCCTAAAGGATTGGTCTAAAAATATACATGTTGTATTAAGCCTTGGATCAGCTTAAATGAAACAATGTAGCAAAAATGGCACACACACAAATAAAAGAAAAAATAACATATAATCACAAACACCTAATAAACAAATAAAAATATTAATAAATTGTCCTAAAATCTAGTATTTTCTGTTCATAGAGCTATCATATCAACATGCTGGACTTCGACACATAATCAGCATGTATCCACATTCATAGCTTTGGAAATATTTTCAAAATATTTATAGTCCTTGATCTGCATTTAAATCATGACTGGAAGTTGAAAAATAAAGGGTTTTAAAACAAAATAAAAATAAAAAAAAATTAAAAATAAAAAATCAAATTTACAAAATGGTTGAGACAAAATCTCTAATCAGTTGCATTTAAATTGAGCACGAAACCAAAATTCAGCCAGTTTTTTTTAAGTACCAAAATCATAACATGTGGTTGTGTTAAACTGCATTTAATTCTATAACATGTGGCTAAAGTTGAACCAGTCATTTTTTAAAATTTATTTCAAATTGCAAGAATGCTAACTTGTGGTTGCATTGACTACATTCAATTTAAAACAAATATTTCTTGCCTTTTCTACCATTTTTAGGTTATAACATTAGGCTAGTAATTTTTAAAAATAAAATAAGTGCCAAAATCTTATCACGTGGTAGGGTTAAATTGCATCAACTTAAAAAATGTTATTTCCTGACTTCTGTACTATTTCTTAGGTTAAAATACGAGGTCAAATTTGGCCAGTAGTTTCTTTGTTTTAAAAGTAAAAACATCTTAACCTGTCATTGTGTTAAACTGAATCTCATGACTTTTAAGCCTTTTTTAGGTTAATCAATAAAAAACATTGATAACCTAAGTAGTGCAGAAGGGTAACACAGTCTAAATTAGCAGCTATCAAATTAGTAGTATTTTGAAAATTCCATTACATGCTGATAGCAATTAGAAGTGTGTCCAACATATTAATATGATGTCCCAGTGGACAAGTATTAAGTATTAATGCTTGAAAGAATCAACATGTAAATGATTACTATCATCAAAATGCATACAAAACTTCTTTGAAATGATATTACTATTCTCTCTGTTATGCAGTATTTTTAATAAATAGATAAAACTGTCTCATTATATGTACATATGTTGAATGTAATAAAACTAGAAAAATTCAATTACAAATATTTATATAAATCTGTTTAAAACCAACCATCATCAAAAGAGCTGAAAATCAAATTAATAGTATTACATGCTTTGGTCATGCCTGGTATGCAGTCAGAAACTTCTGTAAAAAGCACATGCAGAATTAATAGGGAACCAGTCTTGTAACCATATGCAATATGTTCAAAATTTTAAGTGATAATAATGTTCGTTTCAAGTAATTGTTGTTTACCCATCATTTATGGAACAATGTCCACCTGTAATTTGTCAATTATAAAAAAAATGAAATCTTTATTTTTTATCATCTTGGATGAAATTACTAACCATCTAACAATATTGTAGTCACAAATATTCTACATATGGTTCAGACAGCCAACATAATTTGATAGCTTGGATGCAAAATGTTAAAATTTGACACTGATATAAATGGCATCCACTGTAATTAAAAAGTGACATGTACCTATATACCAATACACAAACACATGTACACAAAGTTTCATTGTAACTTTCAAGGCTCAGGTGTCAACATTAGGCAACTTGCATTGTTTGAGAATTATCCCCCCTCCCAGGTTTACTCCAAAATCAAGTCCAACTGCAAACTGCACAGACCCAAATCTGCCATTGCATAATGCGTGGCAGATATGGATCTGTGCAGGTTGTTAGGACTAGTCAGTTGAATAAAAAATACAGATCCTGATCTGCAGGCACATTATGCCATGGCAGATTAGGATCTTTGTTGTTTGCCTCAAGTTATAGGCAAATATATATGGTATATAGAAAATCATCCTAAAGATCACTGAACTGTTTACTGTAAATTTAAATACAAAATTCAAATAAATTCTTTTCAATTTATAAATTGGTGCTAACCTGAAAACCCTACTAATGCATGTGTGACTGGGCAGATATAAACTGATATTTGGTTTTTAAAAATTTTGTTAGTGATGAAATAAAATTATATGAAATCAATCATCTGATGGAAACATTGCTGCTATTAAATACACATCGATTTAGTGAATTACATGTCTGCTGTTAGCTATGTCTAATACAAATATTTAAATTGAATCTCCATAACTGATCAAAATATTAAATCTCAGTCTTGCAGAAGTATTTTCAACTTAGTTCTCTATCAGTTTAATTGATAAATATTAACATTCATACAGCTCTGATTCTCGAAGTAATTTCTTTTTAACTTGGTTATTTTGTATAGTATTTAACAAAATGATAAACACTGCTCTGAAATTTCCAATTCACTCCACAAATATAGTTTAGTGTATTAGTCTAATTTAAGGGATTAATATGACTGAGCATGCAGCACACTGAGCATATCTGGCATAGGTTGCCAATGCCTCTTTTAGGCCATTAACCTCTATTAAACAATACTGTCTGGATTCCATTCGACTGTAGTCAGTAATAGCTAATGACAAATTCAGGCATGGATTGTTTACACCATTTTGATATTGCTAAAACTCACCTATTTCCCAAGATTGTACTGCTCTTGCTGGTATATATCCAATGTATTGTTACAATTTTTTTTCTCTACATGAACAATGAAAATTGTGAATAAACTTGATTGCCTTGTGGTTTGCAAGATGCAAAATATTGTGTTTTGTTATTATGAAAGATCAGTTGCTTTTAAGTCGAGTCTAACTGCAAATTCACTATGTACTTGGTCCATGCAGTTTGTCAGGAGTAATCAAAGTACAAACAACAGACCCTGACATACTGGTGCATTATGTAATGGCAGATCAGGGTCTATGTTCTTTGCAGTTTGACTTGACTTATAAACAAATGCAAGGATACTTGATAATTCTGCTGGCATTTACCATGTTTACCCAGTGATAAGTCTATACTAGATGACAAGTCCATACTAGATGACAAGTCCATACATGTTGTTTTTTTTAAGATACTGGCAAATATTTACTAAAGATATCTTTATCTGGCAATAAGCCAATGCCCTACTTTTTGACAATTTATGTGACAACAATTCAATGCCCAACTTGTTGACAATTTATCTGACAAGTCAATGCCCTACTTTTTGACAATTTATCTGACAAGACAATGCCCTACTTTTTGACAATTTATCTGATAAGCCAATGCCCTGCTTGTTGACAATTTATCTGACAAGTCAATGCCCTACTTGTTGACAATTTATCTGACAAGCCAACACCCTACATTTTCACAATTTATCTGACTGGTCCCCTCATCTTACTATGCAGTACTAATTGTAATCAATAGCAACGCCAAACTGCATTATCCCTGAATATGTTAAACTTCCTTGATCTCATTTCCATTTGTTACATGACCGAACAGTAACATCGAGATTAAAATTAGAACAGGGTCACAGGGACTAAGTTTTTTTTATAAAAAATGTCTGTGTATCTGTGTTTGAGAGATAGTGACAGAGCAGAGAATGGAGATTCGTAAAGAGCAGATTGGTTATATTACAGTCCACTCAAGTTAATCATACTCCTATTATCCAGAAACAAAAATCTGCAAATGGGATAATGTCTTGGAATCTGTTCAAAATTCAATTGACTTAACTGTTGGGTTTATCTAGTACTTTTAATATTGGATCATTCAGATCAATTAATTAATATCAGATCAATCAGATTAGACTGCAAAAAGTTAAATGAAACTGATACATGATCACTACAGTAAATTGTTGATTATCCATTTATCCAAACTTTTCAACAGGGTAAAGAGCTTGTATTAGTTGTACAAGTTACAGTTTTGTATGTGGATAATATTGTTACTAGATTAGCAATCAACATATTCAAAGATGGGAATGTGATTGTTACGTTTGTTCTTAAGGTTGCCTCCCTTCATAATAAAAGTCAGTCATTTTTAAAAAAAATAAAAAAAAACACCCACCCACCCGTCCGACCTCAAACTCAGAAGAGTTACTACCCTTAAGTCAGTTTCAAACTGAAACTAAATTAATACCATTTCCTGGAAAAATGAAAGTTACAAACAATAGCTGAAAGTTCACTCAGCATGCCAGATATTCAGGACACTAAAGTATTGTGCATTTAAATTGATACTGATAAAAATTAATATACAATTGCTTAAAGGCATTTTTTTAACCCCATAAAACAAAGACAAACAATAAAATCATCAGCCTGAGTGATCTCATTCATTTTTTCCCTTGCAATTTATTGTGAAAAGATAAATGTTAAGATGTTGCATTTTTTCATTTTTCTCCAGTCTTCTAACCACTAGATGGGACATACATAGTGTCTGAGAAGATGTGATTTAGGACCTCAAAAACATTATAATGAATGAAGTGACAATCTGTGCAAATTCCAACTAATTTTACATGCTAATTAATTGGGTGTTTTAGAGTGATATTTCAACAAGCAAAGGGCTTCATAACCAACTTGAAGGCAGCTTACAATTACTGCATTTTGATAAAGTTGCTACAACAAGAGTACTGTCAATGGAATAGTATATTCCTGCCCTTTGCTTAATAGTTCTCTATGTAGATAATTGCAAATTTTGTACAGAAAGCCATATTTATTTTATAAGTGAATGACCTTGACCTTTTACCTTTTGACCTCAAAACTTATACACTTTTTCCTTACCCAAATGTAAGCCATCCACTAAGTTTTGGTCAACATCAACAATGTAGAGCTAATGTCTCTGTACAGAAACTATATTTCTCCTTATTAATAGTGACCTTGACCTCAACCTTCTGACCACAAATCCAATAGGCTTCTTCCTTAATCTATGTGAAAGCAACCCACAAAGTTTGGTCCAGGTCTATAATGTAGAGCTAATGTCACTGTGCAGAACCTATCTTCTTATCAATAGTGACCTTGACCTTCTGCCTCCAAATCCAGCAGGCTTCTTCCTTGCCCTATGTGAAAGCAATCCACAAAGTTTGGTCCAGGTACATGACGAATAGCTATGTTTTTATATAAAACCATTTAAATTCTTTCAGTGACACTGATCTGGACCTTTGTGCTTTTTATGCTGAAATCAACAGGGTTTCATACTTAACCCAATAGCAACCTATACACAAAGTTTGGCAACTGTAGATGGTAGATAACTTAACTTGTTGAACCAAAACAAAACTAGTAACATAGAGAACTCTGAACTTTCTTTACAATCCAAAATATTGATAGCCAACAAGTGGGGAGAGACAGATGAATGATGAATAGATGGAAAGACTGAAAATACATTCCTCCAATGATTCATTCAACACAATACACACTTGAAGAAAACTCTAAGTTCTGACTAGCTGTAATGTTGACATGATGTCAGATAAGCCAGTGGAATCTTGTACCAAACCCACATGCACACATGAGTGTGCTCTGACAATTTAGCAGTCAGCAGGTGAATACACCAATTAGAATGCAGCAAACTTCAAAGTCATATGATGGACATTTGGCTTTTTTATATATTAAAAGTACTGATAAATATTCATTTTTCATAACAAAAATTGTGATTCAATGTGTGTTCCAATAATCAGCATTTATTATTTTCATTTGTGTCAGTGTTTACTCCTAGACCTGTGATTTGCAAAATACCCTTGTAAATATAATGAATCTCACCTTAAAACTGATTGACCACATGAAAATTAGGCTTAATCTGATTAGTTAAGTGCTTCACTTCCTGTGCATCCTTACAAAATGCTAGGGGGAGGGGGAGGAGGAGGAGGTCTCCCTGTCTGAAAATCCTGAAGAAATCACTGGATAATCTCACATTAATAATCTTTTAAAATTGTCAAATATAATTGTTTACAAAGAAAAAGGTGTTATTGTATATGAAAATGTTTTGTGGCATGAACACCATATTTTGGTTCATCTCAGGTCAAACTTGGACATCTAATATGGCTGCACATAAATGGTATAAATTAGGCTTTACTTGGCCAAATGATATGAGCTGCTGTAGTTCACCTAAAAGACAGAATAAACCAAAAATATTTGGTCAAAACTGAAATTTAAACACAATATTGATGTTTTCTGTCATGCAAGAGAAATAAAAGGATTTGGTAAAATTGTTAGTTGTTGTTGCAATTGTGAAAAAGAGATTGTAAGTATAAATTAGCAAACTTTATTGTGCATAGAAGACATCTCCAAAGTTATTTTGTGGTTTGTGAACACCCAATTCCCAAAATAATTAATACAATAAATAAGTTTCAAAAGTTTCTAAAAACACAACAAAAATCTAAAACTGCAAAAAAAAATACTTATTTTTTAAAAATCTAAACTTCTCTTCTAAAATGTGTGTAATTACTTCATGCTAACTTGGGTACAATTTCAATTACTGTGGATAAAATCTACCATGCTTTGACAAAACATTTTAATATCTACAAAAATGATGTATAGGTGTGAAGTCATTTGAAAGTAATATTTCAGTGGGTTAACTAGATTTGTGCTTGCAAAACACATATGCCCTACAGCAAACCAAACATATTTTTCAAACCAAACTTTTTAAGTACAAAAGTAAAAATTTAAAAGAACCACTATTATACCAATTTAATTTAATAAGGTGAGAGAAAGAAGCATACAAGCATGCTTAAAGAATTTGTGTATCAGTGTTATTTTTAATTCATGATTCTCAGGTTTTTTAAAGATAAGTATTAAAAAAATTTATCAAATGTGTGTACCAAAAATACTGAACAAAAAACCCTGCTGTATTAGAATAAACATTTAATCATTTAATCTATTCAACAAATTTTCAAGCCAAATTTCATCTGTGAATATTGTGTGGTTTACATGCAATCTTGTTAACAGCCTTCTTAGACCAAGTCAATATGCCCTTCTGCAAGAAGTGGGCTTAGAAGTATGTAATCAGTGATTAGTATTTCATTAACAGACATATGCTGTTAAATGGGTTATCATAGAAACCATGTATGAAATGTTAAACAATTGGAAATTTAAATGTAATTGCTAATTTTCTTGTGTTTCATTAGATAAATCAGTAAGTATGGACTGGTTATGCGATTATCATCCTTTAGTATATATGTATATATTATTGCCTCTGAATAGAGACTGAGATAGCAAATGTGTATCTGACATGCTCTTTCAATGAAAATGAAATAGGAAATATGGGCAAGATGAAATTAGGTAATGTGGAGATATGATTTACCATATTTATTCGTATATCACAATGTGCTATCAGATCAGGGTCTGCGCTTTTTTTAAAATTATTAGTAGAACAAACCTTGTAGACCCTTATCTTCTACCACATAACATAATGGAATGTATTCTGTCCTCCCCAATGAAGCATGTCGTATAATATCAGATATGAAATCTTCCCCATCTTAATACATGTTTATGCAGGCAATATTATCAAAGATAACCCATTTTACTTACCTTGAGCAAAAAGTATGTTTATCTCGAAATACGTATTTATGAAAAGCAAGAAAAGTTTCATTTTTTTTATGAAGATATTGCATTTAAAAGTGAGGACAATATATAAAATGCATGAAGCAAAAAAAAAATCAATCTTCAATGGCCTAAATATTCACTCCTTTCCGATTTAAATATAATTAAATGATAAAGAACCATCAAGCATTCAAAGCATCACTAAAAATGAGTACCACAAATACGCATATGCAAGTTGAGTCCAAACACAAGCCAACAAAACCTTTGACATGTCATCACATAATGTGCTGGCAGATCAGGGTTTATACAGGTTATGTTTAACAAACTGCATCGACCTAAAGCTGCCAGCAGATTCTTCCATGGCAGATCCAGATACGTGTTGTTTGCTGTTGGACCCATTTTAGAAGCAATGGTACTTGGCATTTTGTAAATTTTAATATGAATAAACAACTAAGATGGCTGCAACATGTTAAAAGATGGTCCATTCATTCTAAAAATTTATATACTGAATTTTCTAAAGTTGAAAGACATTCCATATTGGTTACTTTTCACTCATACAAATACAAAAACACATGCACACACAAACCTAGGCTGACGTTCGAATTATGACAAAACAAAATATATCGGTACAAATGGGACATCATAAAATTTTAAGTACAAAAGTATTCTTGATAAAATGTACATTAGAACAACATCAAAAATGATAAAATATTTATATAAAGCACATACAACAGAAGATTTATCCCAGTCAAGCTTCATTTAAAAAATTATAGAACTTTTAACAACCATTCCTAAGTGTTTGAAATGAGGCACAAATACAAAATCCAGATACAACTGAAATAATAATTTTCTGCCTTTTAAAAGGTACAGTGCAAATATATTTCAAGTGATAATGTGGTATACTGTTCTTTTCAACAAGTTACATAACTGTTTAAGAAGAATGTCGAAGGCAAAGGTATCTTGAATTTTTTGTGTATGATAATTGACAACAAGAACCTGTCATCTGCTGTTTAAAATCAGCCATAATTTTATATTATTTCCAAATGTCTCATGTAACTAAGTGTTCATTTGTGGATCACATGAAATCATGTAACTAAGTACTCATTTGTGTGTGATACAACTAAGTGTTCATTTAAAATGAAATCAACCATTTCATTTGTACTCACAACAGAAGACACACTGTTTGTGTGTTTTGATGTATTTAAAAATTCTTTTTAAAAAAAATAATAATTGCTAGGTCAACATTTTTTATATTGGAAATACCACAGTGAAGATTATATAGTAATGTCAACTTGATTTAAAGTTTTAGTAACAACCATATTTATTTAACACTTCCTGTTTAAAAGCAGATTATTACAGTTAAAATGCAAGGTAAATCATATAAACCATGGATACAAATAAACATTAATGCATGCTATACTGAACAATCTTGACAGCTTCTATTATCTTGCTTATTTTAATGTCAAAGAGAAAACTAGCAAAATTAAAAGTGACTGATGACTTATTGCAATACAGAATCAAGGAGGAACATGTGTACAAAATAAACATCCAATTTCTTTGATGATTCAAACAGTAGTGTGATGCAGATCTTTATTGAGAGACTGATGTCTGAGAGAAAAATGAAATGAAAAATAATAAGAAATCAGACCTAAAAGAAGTGATGGATGGTGTTGGTGGTTTGATGAAATGAAAAAAAATAAGAAATCACACTTAAAGTGATGGTGGGTGGTGTTAGTGGTCTGATGTTTTATGGCACAGCAGCACATAAAGGTAATTGGAGTGAAGTGCTTTGTACAGACAGAACAGTTAACACAGGTCAGCTCAACTGCAAATTTAAGTACTGTGGCTCCAGTTCAAATGAAGAAACCATGGAACGGAAATAATCAACCAAACCAATGGCACAAGTTGACAAAAAAAATGTTTTTATAATGGCTGTAGCTACATTTAAAAAAAAAAACATTAGGAGTAGAATATAATGCAAGGTTAACTATGAATTACCAGAGAAAGCAGCAGCAGATGTAAAATGTGATGGCAAAACACTGACATGCTTCATGATGGTCACTGAGAGGTTTTTACAAGAAAAAGTTAATTCAAGTTGATTAAAATGCAAAAGTAAGAAACAGAATTAGTTCTACTAGTCATGCAAAAAACTGGAATTTTAACAATGCACTTACACAAAGGAAGTTGTTTTCCTGACATACATCTTCCAGTCATGCAGTAATACTGATGCAGTGAGTATTTCAATTTGTTAAGTCTGTTTCTCATTCTGATGCTAAGAGGATTTGTATACTCATTTGAGAGACTAACTTTAGAGAAAGGATTGATAACTAAACACAAATACTAATGATAACAACGATGTCTACTTGTCTCAATAAAATTTTTCACAAACCATGCAGTGATTGTGGATATCACAATAGTTCACACCATTCAGCTTCTTCAGGCATAAACAGCTAAGGCATGCAGGTTTCCTGGGAAACAATAGTGAAAATCCATGCTAGTTTCTGCAGATGCTGGTGATTGTCTATGAAAACTGCATTCCATCCAGGAAATGGTCAAGAGACTAAACCAGGCATTAGATGCAGATGCAAATCATACCTTTAACTCTTGTGACAAAGGAGCCGAAGACACAGTCCTAAGTGGAAAATCTTTTGCCCTGTCTGGTGTCAGCAGAGGTGGAAGACTTGATGCTAATTCCACACTTATTTTTGACAAGCCTGGCTTCAAATTTGTTGCTTCACTTACTGGCAAAAAATCTGGGCATACAGCGTCATTTACTTTCAAAGTGGCTTTGTCTAACCAATTACTTATTTTCTTGATTTCACTGGGCAATTCTCCCATGTGCACAGGGACAGAGGTATTCTTTTTTTCAGCTGCTGATGATTGCTGATTACTGGCTGTTTCTTCTTCAAACGGCTTTTTTAATATATACTTGTTAAAATCAATCACTGGGTTTTTCATGTCTTCAAGAAGTTGTGGCGTTTGAGAAATATTTGTCTCATAACCTGAGGATGTCTCCGTCTCCATGCTAGATAGTGAGGCTGTTGGCCTCCAGTTGGGTTCTAGCATATTTCTGGACTGCACTTGATGATCTGGTCTGAAATGGAGGCTTGGACCCTCAGGACAAGCAGCCTCATCTTTCACAAAGGAGGTCCAACAATGTTGCTTATGGAACCCTACCACAGAGGTAATGCTATTGGAACTTTCTCGAAGTCCCTCTCTAGGACTATTGCTGAGGATCAACCCGGCAGCTATGGCATCATTAAAATTGTATCTTTTACCATCTACAAGATTAACATAGTTACCTGCCTCTGCATCAATTAGCCCTATCTCAATAGCCTCCTTCAGCTTCACAATCTCTCCTCCTTGTGTCAGATCACGAACTTCAAGGCAATCGGGTGTGATTATCTCCATGTCAATCATCTCCTTCAGACTGTATTCTTTATTGGTAGTCTGTTCTACAAACTTTTCTGTTTTGCCTGAATAGAGTCCCTGATTCACAGCACTATACAGAGACAGCCCTTTAGGATTCAAAATAAACCCCTTCTCTACTGCCTGAGACAATGGCATACACTCTCCTGTTTGAGGGTTTTTGAATTCTCCTGTTTTGACATCAATCATTCCAAGACTGGCTGCTCTCCTGAGAGTGATTGGTTGAACAGTATCTGGGTCTATTACTTGAGAGTTAGATCTGTGGAGAACTCCTGATGCAAAGGCTTCCTGTAGCTTGTTCTTCCCTCTTGCTTGATCATTAGACAATATTTCTTCAACATATATCTCAACAGGACTCTTTGATTCATAAGAATCCTTGCTAGCGATAATAAATTTACAGTCTCTGGCTGTAGCCAGTGAAATCTTCTCTGAAGAAGCTGGATTGATATATTTTCCTGTCAAAGGGTCAATAAGTTTTCTATCCACAGCTTCGGCTAATGATAGACATTCCTGTGTCCTTGGATCAATTATTTCTTTGACATTAGGATTTATCAGTCCACATTTCATAGCTTCACTGATTGTGAGTTTCCTCATGGAAAAGGGTTCCTCCAATGTTCCATCAGCTTCATCAATAAGGCTTTTCTGAAGGGCATCAAACAAGGTGCCAATTTTAAATGAAGTGGGCTCCTGCTTGAACCTCTGTAGCAAGGAATCAAGAGAAGAGGATAAAGACTTTGATGACTGCAGCCAATCTATCGGCTGGTTTTGTGGTAATGGTTGTGAATGGTTTGAACAGGTCTCACTTATATTTGTAAACACATCATCATTCTGACTAATATTAGGGTGTGTTCTGACAACAATGAGACCTTCATCAAGTGCCTGTCTTAGGCTTATTCCTGAAGAATTCTGTCCATCTGTTTGATCCGAGTTTTCTGTAATAAGACTGTCCCTCAGTGCCTGCTCAAGAGTGACATCTACTGAAGTGTTTCTATCATGATAAACTACTCCTGTAAGATTCAATTTTCCTGATTCAACAGACTGCAATAATGTCATTGACTCATTCATCTGCTCATCTATGAAGAAACAAGAATCTACATTAATTTTTCCTTGTTCAAGAGCATCTTCAAATCTCTCCGCACATTGATCTGAACCTTTGGAAACAGCTGATATCCAATGAGTGATATGGGAATGTTGACCCAATGGGGTTGGCAAACTAGATTCCACATTTTTCTGACTTAAAACAAAATTTTCTGTTTCTTCATTTTTAGCAAGCAACTCAGACCTCATTGCACTTCTTTCCACTGGGCATATACTTACTACTGTGGCTCCTTCACTTTCACGATGGCCTCCTTGGAATAACCTACTTTTTGTAACATTTGATTCCAACATTCTGCCTGCATATGCTTCACCTAATGTTAAATCACCACCAGGGGCTTTAAAAATCCCCGTTTTGAGATCAAAAAGTTTTCTTTCAATGGCTTCTCTAATGCAGATCTTTCCTTCATTTACACCAAATTTCACAAATGAATTTGCCCAATCAATTATACCACAGTGAAATAAATCTTGCAGTGGTATCTTACTCCCAGTTTCTGGATCCTCTGCCTGCAAAGTTGATGTATTAATAAAACCAAGTTTTATTCCTTCATCTAAAGTGTATGGCACTTTTTTAAAATCCACAATGTACTTCATCTTGATTGCCAGCTCTATTGGAATAGTTCTCTTTCCCTCTTTATCCAGAAGAGAAGCTGTTTTCCCACTTATAGTTCCAGAAGACAAAGCATCCTGCAAACTCCCGAAAAGGCCTGTATGAACACTGAAAATTCTTGTCCTTGCTCCATCAATCAAACCAGATATTAATCCTTCCTCAAGAGACACATGTGTATCGTTTCGTGGATCGTGAAAAGAGTTACTCCGATTGTCAAACAATCCTTGATCCAAGGCACACACAAGGCCAAATTTTGGATGTTTTGCATTTACAATTTGTCCTTTATCATGCGCTTCTGCCAGAGAAGTTATCTCCTTTTTCCTCATATCACAGATGGTTTCTGTCACAGTGTCAACTATTCCAGCCTCAACAGCCTCTGCAAAAGGGATAAAAGACTTGCTTACAGAGTCTCTAACTAAACAATCATTCCAGGATTTTGCTACAGGGAGATCTTCACATCCTGAATCAGATGATGATTTCTTGTGCTTCCTTTTTCCAACTGTAATAATAAGGTTTTTCTCTACAGCTTCTCTCAATGAATACTTTATGCCCAGAGGTACATAAGCCCCCGTATCATGGTCAATGTATCCTTCGCGCATTGCATCTCTCAAAGTAAGAAGCCCATACTGTGGTATAACCACTTGAGGTGGACTTTCATCGATAATGCCCCGTCTGATACCCTCTGACAAAGGTACATACTGGGCATTTCGAACATCCAAGAATAGTCCTGTATCAAAATCATAAAGCCCCTGTCTGACAAATTCTGCCAGGGTTAAACCATGGAATGGAACGTCTAAGATATATCCACACTCAGCAGCTTCTGCAAGTGTCCTGTGAATATGATTCAAATTGTCATTAAATGAACCATCTTTCTCATCAATAATGCCTGATGCTATTGCAGTCACAAGTGGCAGAAACTTGTCTGCTTTAAAATCTTTTACAACAGTTGGTCTTGGGTCAATAATTCTTGCAACAATCGCATCTGAAAGAGTCAACTGTCTTTTTGATAAAACATCAAGTACTCTGCCATTAACATCTATCCTTTCACTTGACAGTGCTGATAGAAGTGAAATGCACTCATCACTAGATGATCGTCTTATCATACCCCTCTCCACTGCCATTTTCAGATCCATCACATCTCCATATTTAAGATCAGTAATTTCACAAGCATCAAGATTAACAACACCCAGATATGCAGCATTTTCTAAAGATAAAAATTTGTTAGTCTGTGTGTCTTTTACCATAGTTTTCCTTGGATTGATCAAATTATTGTCAATTGCTCCTTTTAGTGTCAAAACTGTACCAGATTTTGGATCGATGAAACTTCTTGATTCAGCATCAAAGATATTAAGTCTAACTGCCTCATCAAGTGTGAAAGGCCGTTCTTGTTGCCTGTGAGTAAATATAAGACCCTTCTCAATAGCTTCAAAGAAGGTACGACTTATTCCTTGATTATCATAATGTCCTGTGACCGGATCTACAATATTTTCACTGATGGCTCCATTAATAGAAAGGATTGTCAAAGATCTTGGATCTCTTATGCTCACAGAATCTGGGTCCAACAGTTTGGACTCAATAGCATCTTTCATAGTAAGATTTGAGTTCCCTAAAGGATCCTGAAATGTTCCGGAGGAAGGATCAAAAATACCTTCATCTATTAGATATTGCAAGGTCAAATTAGGTTGACCAGTGATATCCACTAAGATACCTCTTTCAAGGCCCTCCTCAATGGACAATTTTTCATTCCCTAATGTGTCTTGACATGTAGCTGATTCAACTTGGAACAATCTCCTACTACATGCCTCCTCAAATGTAAGCATATGCCCTGAAAGCATATCTCTGACTCTTATCAAATGAGGGTCCAACAGTCCAACATTTAGTGCTCTTGACAACTCCATCTCCTCATTTGTTTCTGGATCTAAAAACTTTCCTGTTGTGATGTCATAAAGGCCCTCTTCAAGGACTTCCGAAAGCGAAAGTTTCAGAGGAGAACGAGACTTCATAATGAGCCCAATTTTGAAAGCAAAGTTCAAAGCTATTGGTTGCCCGGTTGAATCCAACATTTTACCTGACTCTGGATCAATCAAGCGTTTCTCCAGAGCATCCTCTAGTGTTAAAATATCTGAACTGACTGGATCTCTGACTAGAGATGATTTATTGATAAGCCCTTCTTTCACTGCTTCTTCAAATGGAATGCTCCGCAACTCCTCCTCTGAGTAAATCTGATTCATGACAGGATCATACAAGTTCTGTCTGATGGCTTCGTCCAACATAAGACCTGAGAATGTCTTACCCTCAGCAACTTTACGCATCCAGGAATGTTGGTTATCAACTCCATCTTTTGAAGTATCTGCAACATTTACATCATCAATGTAATCATCAGTTACCTCTGACTCTGATTCCGACATAATGTAATCTGAAAACTCATACCGATCTTCATTGAGGTTCCATGTTACTGACTTTCCTTTCTTGGATTTCTTTGGTGTGCTATTTAATTGAAAATTTTCATCTACAATCAAACCCATCCTTTCTGCTTCATCCCATGGTAACCATATTCCTGATGAAGTATCCTTTACATAGCCATGCTCACTGCTGAATATATTACACTCAATACTCTCTTGAACTGTTAAAAGTCGGTTTGACTTCTTGTCTAATATTCGAGTGTTTGGACTAATTTTACCATCAATTATCAAATCTAAGTGAGCCCTTCCAATACCAAATGGTGAAGGCTTTTCCTTGTCTTTTTGATTTTTTTCAGGAACTGAGATCAAACCAGATTTGACTGCCTCATGAAATGGCAACATCTTTCCTGAACTCAAATCTAATGTGTGTCCTGTGGAAACATTCACTTGACCTGTCAGAATTGCTTCATGTAGATCTTGAGTTGAGCCATCAACCTGTTGAACTTGCACAATGTCTGGCCAAAGAAATCCACAGTCAATGGTCTCCTGGAGGGTGAGAGGTTTGATAATTGTTGGATGAATAAAACACTCGCTAGCTTCATCCCAAAAATTTGTAATCATCTTTTCAGTGTACTGCAGCAATTTGTCCCTCTGCATTTCCTTTGAGTCATTCTGCACTGCTTCTGTTTTGGTTTTGAAGTTTTCTTGCACAAATATACTGAAAGCTTTGAATTCACGTGTAAGAGAACCTGACAATTCTTCAAGAAAGTTTGATCCATCAGTATTTCTTTCAACAGCATAACATCCTTTATCTTTTTCCAAATGTGCAGTAGTATTTTTCTTTGATAAAATTTCAGAAGTATATGCACTATGATGAATGGAATTGTCAAGTTCTCCATGATTAGAAGGGTACATTTCAACAATTCCATTCACAATGGAAACTGGATTTATATCTAAGCTGCATGATCTCTGCGACAATATAGTGCCTGATAAACAATCAGTGGCCGCATGGGAAAACTGATGTATATTTCTGCTTTGTCCACACTGGTCCAGATCTGAATAATGATGTGAGTCTGGTTTCATGTCCTTTGTATCCATCTCCTCTTCAGTCTTCTGATGTCCTCCAATGAGTCTGTCCATTTCTGCACTCTTTAACTTCTGACATTACATAAATATGTACAGAGTTATCCTTTGTATGCATTTTTCTTTTCAAAGCAATTCTTGAACACAAGAAAAACAATTAAACATTCAATCAGCCACAGAAGGAAAAAAGGATATCAATAAAGATCTATTTAAAATGAAGTCAATAGAAGGAAAGAAAGACAGCTAATTCTTGGAATTCTTGATATGGAAGATTCACAATATTCAGCTCAAAATATGAACTTAAATATGCAAGTCTGAACTGCAAAAAAAGAGAAAGGTATCAATGATAATGAATAGAGTTCTGGCAAAGATAGATCTATTTCAGGAAGAACATATGAAATAAATGCACCTCATTTCTAGCAGTAATTTGCATTTAAAAAATACCCCAATAACACATGTTTGTGGATTAATGCTTGCACTGAAAATATGTACAAGTTTAAATAAATTGATAAACTTCTTTTCTGCAAATTTCCTATATTAAATATAGTAACATCCACTTTGAGAATGAGAAGCGTTTTTATGACACCAGTGATGACAACATCTGGTAGGATGTAAAGTATCTGAAATAGTTCTGTATAGTTTTGGTATAAAAGAATGAAAGAAATTAATTACTAATGATTTAATAAACTTTTTTGTTTGTGCAAGTTATATTCTTTAGGATTTTTTTTCAGAAATCTCTTCAAACATGATACATCAAACACATTAAAGTTGACCAAAATAAGGTTAGTGGGGATTAAACTGGAAAAATCACCAAAAAGCAAGGATATTCCAATTAAATGAAAAGCAGGGGAATCCCAATTAAATAAAAAGCAAAGGTATCTTAAATAAAAGCAAGGCTATCCCAATTAAATAAAAAGCAAGTTTATCCCAATGATATAAAAGCAAGGATATCCCAATTAAATAAAAAAGAAACGATATCAGAATAAAATAAAAAGCAAGGGCATCCCAATGAAATCAAAAGCAAGGATATCCCAATGAAATAAAATGCAAGGGTATCCCAATAAAATAAATTTGGATTAAACTGGAATTCCCTATTCTCCACAACATCCCCTTCACATACTTTGATGTATAATAACACCAAGGATTTTCATTTTTCAGGTGAATTGTCAAATACATGCTAATGGGATATTTGTTTTCAATATTCTTTTCAAGAAAACACTGAGGCAGCTGACATGGGCTGTCTTGAGCGGGTAGCAAATCTGTTTAGTATTATCCTTTGATTGCAAGCCTTGTCAAGTTAATATGTGACAATTACTGTGAATTTACTTATTTTTTAGGGCAAGTGTTTCTGTGGTTTGACAAGAAAGGACTGTTGTCTGTACTTATATTCATGGACTTGAAGGGGCCTTTATTGTCTCAATATTTTAATGGTTATTCATTGGGTCCTTAAATTTTGTGATTTGTATCGACTATGAAATCGATTGAAATTGGCATCTAACTTGTAATAATTTCAAGTATGTACCGGTAGCACTCTGAAATCCGGTGGACAGCTCTGTACAAGAAAGGAATTAAGAAAATAAATGAAACAATAATGTGCACAAAAAGTGACTATACAAACAAAGAACTTTTTCATGCATATTCGAAAAGGAAAAAGTTTACTGAATGATGCAAGTTTTCCCAGCTTAATGGAACCAAGATATTCATCAGATATTGTCCTACTGTATGCTTGCTGATAACATAATGTTTGGTCAAACATATATATACAAGGTTATTAATTGTGATGCATTAACTGTTTCTTGGCTATGAACAATACCAAAGTATTATTGTACTAATATCACTAATAATTTTGAATCAAAGACACTTACCATTTATACTCGCTTATCCGACAAGTTTAACTGCAAACTACACTGACCCAAATCTGACACTGCATAATGTGCCAGCAGATCCAAGTCTGTCCACTTTGTTAGGAATAATCAGGTGCAGCAGCAGAACAGACCCTGATCTGCAGGCTTGTTATGCTTTGGAAGATCAGGATCTTTGTTGTTTGCAGTTGGACTTGACTTATAAGTGAGTACATAGGGTACATGGGGTAATGGAGTATCTATTACTTATCTTCAAACCTGGATATTGACAGATATTATGGACAACTCCTGAATAATATCTTAGTAATTAGCATTACAATTACAAATGTTATCTTTTAAATCTCCCGTCACCTGAAATGTACAAACTTTTATTTATCAATTTCAACATTCATACAGGTAATAAGAACAAGAAACAAATAATAGAGTAATAAAAATACAAGTCCACCAAAACCAAATGACAATCACAACGGGAATAAAGTATACCACAGACATCATGGACTTGGGGATGATCATCTTATGCTCACCCAATCCAAGAGTGAAGTTTCCTCAAGAACTGGGGGGATCTTTCCTCCTACACTGCTAACAGCACCAGTGCCCTCCACTGTTTCCATATCCACCAAACCCACTAAAACAGCATCTTGTAGTGACATCTGTTCCCCTGTTTTTGAGTTCACAACTTTTCCTTTCGAGTCGATGGAAAATCCTGGTTTTGTGATGTATGTAGCTGATCCTTCTGTCATGTACACTTCTGTTGCAGTTTTTGCAACTATGTTTCCATCAACAAATACTTGACCTTCTGTAGGAGCAAATGGACTTCCTTCTTTTATTTCAAGATATTGATCAGATTTGACGTTAAACTTACTGGAGGATGAAGCTGAAGTGTCTTCATCTTCTGTGCTCATCTTGGCCTGAACGTATCCTAACTGAAGTGCTTGTTGAAGAGAGACTCTAATTTGAGTTTTAGGGTCTCTATATTGGGAAGTTTCTGAATCAATAAGACCATCTTTTACTGCTTTTGAGAGGGATATTGGAGGTCCATCATTCCTGGCAAGTGGGGAGTCATCCACACATTCTGGCTGATCCATTTGAAGGAAGCCACATATGACTGCTTCATCTACAGATATTTTATCTTTTGTTGTGGGATCTTGGTACTGCCCAGTATGTTTTTCCACAAGACCTGATGTTATAGCTTTGCTGATAGTCAACTTAATTGGTCCTCTTTTTTCTTCTTTCTCCATTAATGCCTTAGAGGGTGATGATGAAGTCTTCTTCTTTTTCTTGAACTTAGAATCATCACCAGTGCTTGGAAACATGTTCTCATCACTAATTTGAGGAGCATTTTGAGCACCCTTCAGTATCACTACTGATGCTCCACCACTTGAGTATGTCTTTGCTAATGGTGACAAGTACCCTTTCTTCAATGCATCTTCAATTGGTAATGATTGCCCTTTCTTCACATCCCATAATAAGCCAGTTTTGGAGTCTATAAGGCCAGATTTGAAAGCCTCCTGAAAACTGTATGTTACCCGGTCTGACCGAGGTTCCTTGTATTTAAAAGGTTTATTGCTATCAGAGAGAAGTAGTTTGGACACGATAGCTTCGTCAACAGAGGTAACTATCCCGGAGTAGGGATTTGTAAAATTTCCATCCATAGGATTGATAAAACCATGTGTCAATGCATATGAGAACTTGACAGCCTGACTTACAGATGAAGTTTCAACTCTTTGCTCCTCAGGACAAATTTCTGTGACTTCACTCTCCACTAAACCTTGTTTAATGGCATCGGATATGGACACCACTGACCCTGATTTAGTATCCAGAATTTTTCCTGATGGTTCTAAAATTCCTCTCTTCATGGCCTCTGCAACATCTAATTGTCTTCCACTGGCAGTGTCCTTTATACTTTTGATACTGTATTTAGTACCAGGTTTACTTGTTGTAATTATAGTTTTTGAAGTTGATGACTTCTGAACAGCTCCAGATACAAGTCCTTCTTTCATGGCATCTTCAAGCGGCATTGACTTCCTGGTGATGGGATTCAAGTAGGTTTCTACACTGGGGTCAACAAAACCTTGCTCAATTGCTTCTTCCAAATTTAAACAAGATCCTGTTCTTGGATCCACAACCTCTACAACATTTATATGCTTAGAATTCTTTTTCTTCTTATCAATAATGGATGTATCACTAAGCTGATATCCCTGAATCAGCTCTTTTTTCAGAGCCTCTTGAACAGACATAGACATTCCTGTTTTGGGATCAAGGTAGAATCCTTTTTCCTCATTAAGTATTCCTTTTCTTTTAGCTTCTCGAACTGTTAAACTTTTTCCAGTCTTTGGGTCTTTCACTTTTTCCACTCTGATATTTTGAATAATCACAAAACCATCATCTGAAATTTGTTGTGGTTTAAATTCAACTTTAGCAAGACCTTTCTTGACAGCAATGTGTAATGGTAGCATCTGTCCTGTTGCTCTGTCTTGCACTAATTCATTTTCAGGGTCAAAGAGACCCTGCTTAATAGCTTTTGACAATGGAATTTCTTCTCCACTTTTGTTGTCCACAATACCTGTAACTGTAATTCTTTCCTTTGATACTGATGTCAGAATCAGTGGAGTCTGGCTTACCTCTTCCACAGTAACAAGGCCTTGATTGACAGCATCTCTGATCGACAGAGTCTGACCAGCTCTACTATCTATGTATTTACACATGGACTGATCCAATACTCCTTGACTAACAGCCTCAGTAACTGACATTTCCTCCATGGTTCTTGGATTCAGCACAGATTTAACTGAAAAAGCTTTTCTATTCATGTCTACCTGTAAACTGACAGGCATTATACCTTTGTTGGGAAATTCTGAAGACGTGGAAACATCTGCAGTGATAAATCCTTGATTAACAGCCTCTGGTATGCTCATTTTCTCACCTGTCAATGTATCTTGGAAAGTTCCAGATGTCAGATCTAGAATTTTACTCTCTACAGCTTTTGACACAGACATTTCATGTCCAGTTCTGGTATCTTTAACAAAATGTATAAGGAATGATTGTGTCTCCTGAATGAAACCAGCTGTATCTGCTGGGATACCTCTGTCTGCTTTAATGAGCCCTTCTTCAACAGCCTTGCTGATTTCCATGGATTTTCCTCCCGAGTTATATATTCCAGTCTTTTCATCAATGAGGCCTCTATTGATAGCTGCCTGAACTGGGATATAGCGACCCTCTTCAGCATCAAAGACAGATTTCAAATGAAGTGCTTCTTTCTCATGAAAGTACTGCTTTGGTTTCACATCAGCAAACAATCCACTTTTTCTCTTAGTCTCAGATCCTTTGACATACCCTCTTCTTAGTGCCTCTCCCATTTGGAACTCTTCCCCTGTATCTGTATTCCTGACAACACCTGTTCCGACATCAAATACACCACGCTCTACTGCTTGTGCGATGGAAAGAGTCTCTCTTGTATGAGGATCAATGACCATTTGTATATCAAACGATTTCATTTGTGTAAATGTATCTTCTGAAAATGTATGGACTTTTTCAAAGGATTCCATTTCTGCATCCATCTCCTTAGCAGCAATCAGCTTCTTCTCTACAGCTTCTGTAATTGGCATGACACCACCAGTTGTGGAGTCAATGTAATTTCCCTCACTTTGATCTATTATTCCCTCTCTGATTGCATCTAGCAGAGACAATCGTTTGCCAGTTTTGGTATCTGTCACAGATGCCACTTTCATTTTCTTTTTCTCAGAGAATGTAACCTCTGCATTTATTCCATCTCTAGATAAGGCCTCCCTGGTTGTGATACTATCCATGACTTGACCTTGTATATAGCTGTAGCTTACTGCTGTCACGATATTCAAGATATCACCAGTCACTGGATTGGTGTAAGTACCATCGTGAGGGTTAATTAGTCCCGTGTCAACTGCTGTTGTAAGACTTACCAAAATATTGGTTCTTGGATCTAAGACAGAATCAACATTTATTTTATCTGTTGTTTTCATGACAATTGTGGATGCAGCATGGACATCAGGAATGACCTCTTCAATGTCACCATCCTGAATTAAGTCTTTAAATGTTCTCATAGTTGTCTCCTTTCTGGTGTGCCCTGTGTCATCGAGAAGGCCACTAACCATGGAATCCAGAACATTGAAATATTTTCCTCTGCTGCCACTTACAAGTCTTGCTGAATCAGGATTAATGAGACCTTGTTGCAGAGCCTCTTTCAATGTTAATATTTTTCCTGATTCAGGATCTTTGAACATGCCAGTCTGGGGGTTGAGATATCCACTAGAAATGGCCTCCATCACATTCATGCAAGTGGAGTCTCTGGCAGTGACAGATGTCATTTCCCTAACTTGAGTTACTTCTAAAACATCAGGAATAATAAAACTGACTCTTGTTGCCTGAAGTGGCATTGTTGGCTGAAGAGACGATAAACCTTTTGTTGAAGACAACCTCTCCTGCTCATATCTTGCACCTCTGATAGCTTGTACAGCTAGGTAAGGAGCTCCTACTATTGCTATAAGCCCCATCTTTGCTGCTTCCTTGAGTGACAAAGATGATTTTGAAGTTTTGTCAATATACTTCCCTGACCAAGAATCAATCCTTCCTTGTGCCAATGCTTCCTCCAAAGTCAACATTATCCCAGATTCGACATAAAAAATTTTAGAATTGCCATCAATGTGACCACTCTTAATAGCCTCTTGTAGATTCAGTTTCTTTCCTGTCTCTGTGTCAGTGAACTGACCAGTTTCTTCATTAAACAAACCAGACTCAATTGCAGATGTCAAGGTAAGACCTCTGGTTCCAGTACCAGTCTCTTCCTCTGTTGTATCAATTAATTTTTGCCTGACAGCATCCAATATGGCCATTCGAGATCCAGTCTGAGGTTCTGTATACTGATTTAAAGTAAGGTCAATATATCCTTCATCCAGGGCTTGAGAGAAAGTCAATGTCTTTCGTACATCAGCTGGAACCCTTTCAGTTTTCATGATAACCTTTTCATATTTTCTTTGCTCAGGTTGACTTTCTTTTTTCCTCTCAATTGTATCAGGATAAAAAATATGTCCAAACTGAACTGCAGCTCCAATAGACATCACTTCTCCAGATGATGGTTCTTTGAATGTTCCACTATCCTTATGGATAAGTCCTTGATCTATAGCCTCTTCAAAAGATATTCCCCGTCGACTTTGTTGATTAACAGTAAGGTCTTCTTTTGTCATTGTCACTTCAAATGAGGAAGTGGAGAAATCAGTCTGGGGTTGCTCACCGGGTCTCTGAGATACATGTCCAGCTGTTATTGTTCTTGATTGATATACTTTTTTCACATCGGGTGACTCTCCTGACCTGGGTATTAGGCCTTGATAATATCCTTCTTGAAGAGATATTCTTTCTCCAGTTCCTTGATGAATCAGAAGTCCTCTAGTTTCGTCAAAGATCTTTCTCCTGATGGCATCAGACAATGAAACAGGTGATCCTGTTTGAGGATTGATAACTAGTGAATCTTCAGTATTCAGTGTTCCACTTTCGATTGCCTCCTTAACAGTCTTGGAACTTTTCAAGGTAGTAATCTTGTTAGTTTCTGTGTCAAATCTTTGATCCTGTACAAACTCATTCAGTGTTGGAGGGCGAGAGGGTTTTACATCTCTTGGAGTACTGGCTCGTGCAATCTCCTCTCCTTTCCATTCCTCAGTAACTGTTTTTGACGTCTTTGTTGTAGAAGACTCCCTGTTCTCTTTCTGAAGAAATTCTCTTGTGATAATTTTTGAAGTATTTACTTTTTTATCATCAACATTTCCTTTAGTTTCAGTCAATCTTCCTGATATCACCTTTAGTGCTTCTGATGTTGGTTTATCTATGTAACCTCCATCAAAAGCTTCATCAATGGTCATTTTCTTTCTAGAAGATTTATCAACAATTTCTCCTTCTTCCCATATAATTTCAATTTCAGCACATTTTTGTACACCTTTCTCAGCCAAATCCTCTACTACATCTGAATCAATGATTCCCTTTCTAACAGCTTCTGCAACAGAAAATTGTTCCATACTTGATTTTATTGTCACCGTTCCTGCTAACCAATCGATGTGAACATCCTGAGGTTGAAAGGGCACTGGTGATGAACCTTGTGATGATGGCGATGACTTTGGTGATGAAGATGATGAGGAGCTTGTTAGTATAGGAACATCTGTGGAAAGCTGTCAAGAGACAAAGGTTGGTTTAATTGTAGAAGGAGATGTCTTACTCAGCCAGGTTTGGAGGCATGTTCGCACAATCACAATCTTTCTCCAATTTGCCAGTGGGAAACAAAATTATATACACAAGATTTCTTAAATATTGGATTAGACAAGAAAATGACTTTAGAAAACTAAACAAAGCGCAATAGAAATGTAGAAATAAAAAAATAAACACTTACCCCTGGTTGAAAGGTCACTCGTTCAGTTCTTAAAATGCTGGCGTCAGTTTTGCCATTAGTTGGTCCAACAGCTGTGGGAGGTGACACTTTGATTCTATCTCCTGGTTTAGCATATACCACAGTGGTTCTGGGTGCCTGAACTCTTAAAGGTTCTACATGCAGGTCATCATTCATGGACGAGGTTTTACTAGACAAGCCATTGACAACGGGGGGAAGTTCTTGTTCGACCTGAACTTGATACATGTAGGACTGATGAGCCTCTGCATGTTTGTCAATCTTTTCTTTCACAGCATCATATACAGCCTTACCAGCCAGTATTGGTGCACCTACCACTGCCAAAAGTCCAAGCTTGATGGCTTCTTTGGGAGAAAACTTCTGGTCACTTTGTTTATCCATTACTTCCCCTGTCCGCCTGTCCACGAGACCTTTCCGAAATGCAACATCAAGAGATACCATTTCTTCAGATTGTGGATCAAATACTTTGACTTCACTGGTCTTTAACTGTCCATCAGTTAATGCTTTTCCAAGTGGAACTACCTCTCCAGTTAGAGTATCATATACTGTACCAGATTCAGTGTCAAACATATTCTCTACCAAAGCCTGCTGAATGGCATCAAGAAGTGGTATTCGTTCATCTGTTAATGGGTTGATAACATCTCCAGTGCTACCATCTATAAGTCCCTGTCTTAGGGCAGCTCTTAACGGTGTCTTATCACCAGTCTGAAGGTCAACAACTGACACAAGATCTGCATTAATAAGATTCCTGTTCACTGCCTCCTGAAGTGTGCATGATTCACCTGAACCAGGATCAGTAAAAAGTCCTGTCTCTGGATCAAAATGCCCACTTGCGATTGCATCCAAGAAATTGAAACACTTTTCTTTTGAAGACTGTATTTTTAATTCTGGACTAAGAGTTATGTTCTCACTTTTAACTTTTCTCTCATGAATCTTTCCTGTTTTAGGGTCAATAATTCCTCTGTCCATACAATCGCTCAAAGTAAAACCTTTTCCAGTTACAATATCCATAAGAGCAACTTTACTTGGATCAATTAAATCCTGGTCGATAGCTTCATTCAGAGTGAGAAGTTCACCTGTAATTGGATGCTTGATGCAGCCAGACTTTTTATCAACGAGACCCAATTTCATAGCTGCGCTATATGACAGTCCCTCTGTAATTTCCGTAATCACTGGTTCTTCTACATACCTTTTCACAAAGGTTGACTCTCCCTTCTCCTTGTGAACTTTGACTGCAACATGTGTAGTTACACCTAAAGGAGACGACTGTTCCTTCAATTTTGCTCCCATATCTTCAGCTCCTTGTGCATGAGATTCTTCAACATCTGTTGTATAGTTCAGGACTTCATCTGGAAAAACACTAGTACTTTCACCAAATGCTCCTGATTTTTCTAGTTTTATATCTACTTTTGAAGGTTCCATAGCATCTTCAGAGAGGGAGAATGAATGATCATGCTGTTTTTGAATTCTATCAGCCTCTTTCTCCGCCAACTCTCTCATTATTCTAGCAATCTCTTCAGGGTTTGATGCCTTTGATAATTTGATATAGCCTTGCTTATATGCTAGCTCAAGAGGAATATCCCGTTTTGTCTTGTGGTCATAAAGAGTCCCTTTCTCTAAGTCTAGAATACCATCCTTGATTGCTTTATCAACAGATATATTTTGTCCATCTCTTGGATCCAGAACTGAAGTAATGTTCTTCACAGGGAATGCTAGACTACCTGATGTTACAGAACTTTTCATAATATCCTCCTCTTTCAATCTGGATGTAACTTCTCCATGGATCAGTCCTTTCTCCAGAGCAATACTGATTGGCATGCTCTCTCTGGTATTTATGTTCACATATGAACCTTTAGAAAGATTGATGATGCCAGCCTGCAAAGCATCATCATATGATATCAATTCCATGTTTCTAGGATCTATGACACTGTTGATACTGAACATTACTGTCTCTGTGTGAATCTCCTCCACCAAATTTGACTCAGAAATTTCTTCATCTGGGTTGATATGGATACTGGAAACAGTGGATGTAGAACTGGATTCTTCTACAGCACTCTGTGCTAAGATCAATTTCTGTTCAATAGCATCATTGATGGATATTGTCTCTTTGGTCAAAGGATTGATGTACACTCCTCTAACCTGATCAAGAATTCCCTCTTCTATTGCCTTGGACACTGATATAATTGATTCACTCCGGGGATCAACAACAAACTTTACCATCAATGTTGTCAACTTTGTTGTTGTGATCCTGCTACCTTCACCCTCAGCATTTGATGTGACAGATGTAAGTTCAGCATCAATCAGTTTCTTTTCTATGGCTTCAGGGATAGTCATCTTTTCTCCAGTTGACAGGTTAATATACAATCCTTTATGTTCATCCAGAATTCCAAGTTTTACAGCATCTGCTACATCTAGTTTAACTCCCGTCACAGGATGGACCACACTCTTTAGCTGGTATGTTCTAGTTTCATGGACAAACCCACCTGCTGAAGACAGCAAAGCAGAGCTCAGATCCTCAGCAATAATGAAGCCCTGCTTTACTGCCTCACTTATTTTCATTTTCAATGACCGTCCATTTGAATCAACACCAAAATACAGTCCCCTCTCCCGATCCAAAATGCCTTCTTTGACTGCTTCACTAACTGTCAGTTTATGACCAGTCTTTGGGTGAATGACTCCAGTAATTGAGAAATAGTTTGTCTCTTTGACAGTTCCAGACTGGGAATGAGGTGATGGTGGAACATCGGTTTCCAGTCCTCGAATAAAACCTCGAGATATGGCATCATTTATTGTCATCTTTTCTTCCGTTACTGGATGGATGAATATTCCCCTTGGTATGTCAATTAGCCCTCTATGAACAGCTTCACTTACACCAACCTCTTTCTTTGTCCTTGGATCAAGGACAGACTTAATCTGAATGTGTCTTGTCTCTGATACTAAAGTTTCTGTCACTTTTGGTTGAGACACAACCGACTGAATGAAGGAATAGTTTTTATCACCTTGTTTCTTTTCCAGCTTGGCTTCAACTGTTGCTTTTCCAGACTTTTTTATGGATTCTAGTATTTCTGGTGATTGAACAACTTCTTTGATCCACTTTTCAGCTTCTTTTTGCAATGCTGAGGCAGCTGTGTTAATAGGACTCATTTTTGTTTGAAGTGAAGATGCAGGCCATTCTGATGATAGCCTGAGAAGGCCCTTCTCAATAGCAGTTTCAACAGGCATGGTGGCACCCGTGTTGGGATCTCTGAAGGTTCCATTTCTCTCTACAAGAAGCCCCTGTTTAATGGCATCTGTTACAGATACTGACCTGATGCCTGCCTCACTTTGCCCAGGCTGTAGTCTGGTGGTAACAGTCATACAGGCAATGGCAGGACTAAGTATCTCAAATACAGTCTTAGCATCTTCGGTTGAAATAACCCCTTCAACAGTGGCTTGTTGCCACGACAACACTTTTCTTGATGTTGGGTGACGTATTTCTCCTTTCTCTGGATCAATCAAGCCAGTCTGTATGGCTCTAAGAATAGAAATATTTTTACCATTCGATTCTTTCATGGACATAACCTGCTGAAGTTTGTCACAAATGTCACTGTCAATAAATCCTTGACTGGCAGCAGCTTTTAGTGGAATTCTTCTGCTGGAATCACTATGCATGTACTCACCACTACTTGTAATAATCCCTTGTCTAATAGCCTGTGGCACAGTGATTAATTTCCCTGTCTTTACATGTTTAACACAAGGTTTAGAATAGACAACATCTTCGTGAAGAAGCTTGATATGACCTCTGTCCACTGCTTCAAGCAATGTTTCTCTGCTAGAAGAGTCCTTTGGAATGTATAAGCCCCTGGAATCAATAATTTCTTTTTCCATGGCTTCCGAAATTGACAGAAGGTCTGTTGAGGAAGTCTCAATGATACATTTTGTATCTCCATCCAGAAAACCAGAATTAAAAGCATCTTTTAAAGACATCATATGTCCTGTCTGAGTGTCCATAAATTTGTTGCTTTCTGTGAAGGCTCCTTCAGCTAATGCTCTTGACAAAGGTGATGGCTTGCTCATTAGCTTCCTCTGATAAGCTTCATCTAATGCCATCCTTTCTCCATTGGTTTTATTGAAATACTTTCCTACTTCTGGATCAATAATACCTAGAGTAACAGCTTCAACTAATGATATCAACTTTCCCGACTGAAGATCTCTGATCTCCCTCTTACCAGGGTTGATATAACCTTTTTCAACTGCAGCTAGTATTGTCATTTCTTGACCAGATATGGGATCAATGATTTTTCCTGACTTGGCATCATAAAGTCTCTTCTCTACAGCTTCAGCTAATCCAATTGGAATGTCCTTGATAGAATCTTCTGAGTCATCATACACAGCATGCAAATGAGTAATGGTTGTAACTGTAACTCCCACACCACATATTGAGCATTTAGTCTCCTCAGATATTATATCTCTGGCTTGAGCATCCTGAACTGGAATGTATCGCCCCGATGCTGGATCTCTTATAGACATATTAACAGGATCCAGCAGTTCCTTCTGCATTGCTTCTAACAAGGTACAGGCACTTCCTGTTTGTGGATCAGACAATCCACAGGACAACATAAGCTGTCTTTGTAGTTCTACCGACAAATATCTATTTCTTGTTGCCTCTGACAAGGACATCTTTCTTTGTGTTCTTGGATCAACAAAACTTCCACTTTTTGTATCAAAGATTCCACATTTTATTGCTTCTGAAAGAGTCACTTTACGTCCTGTTTGTGGGTTTAACACTGTTGGGGTAAATAAATAGGTTCCTTTTGGTGCTAAGCACTCCTGTTTGACAATTATGAGTGTCGTGGAATCCTGGATTGTCCTACTGTCTGGAATATCATGGTCCTCAGAGGTCTGGCTAACACCAGACAAACTAGCAATACTTGCCACTTTCTGGGACAACCTATTAGATGAAACTGGTGGAGATTTCAACCTCCATTTTACTGGTGCAACAGATGCTTTAACACTTGTTGTTACCTTCACGGGGCCCTCTTTTGTTCCCAATTTATAGATGGGTGGACTGCGGCTGTCTCCATCCCCTCTGTTTGTAACAGTAACAGTTGACTGGGTACCAAAAGTTTGTCCTGTTTTTCCCATTGCTTGAAGCCCTCCATAGCCCTCAAAATCAGCCAGCTGTTCAAAGTACTCCTGCATGTCTTCATCCACAAGCATGGATGATCTTTTAGCAAGCTCTGCACGGAATGTTCTCAACAAAGGAACACCTCCCTCTGTCATAATAGGTAGCTGAAAATGAAGAAACAACTAATTAATGTTGTTATCCAGAGCTTGAAAACTATAACAAATTATTAACAGCTGGATAATTAAATGAATTTATCACCAACACATGAGACAACAACTTATGGAATGGCCGTGCCAAGACCAACAGTACTTATTCTTTTTTCCCTACTGAAACCTTATTACAAACTCTAATCAGAAAACCTATACTAAATAGCCTCAATTTCACAAAAACATTTATAAAAAAACCTAAAATCATATTTTGCACTTTTGTGAAAGAAAACTGTTCAGCAATATGTAATAATTTCTGGAAATAAATGACATGCATTCCTCATGAACACCTAGATATCTTGATCAAGTTATGTGCAACTTGTGAGAGTTAAAAAAATAAATAGATGTCTACTGGAGCTTTAAAGGTCAAATATTAGACGTTTTCAGAATATAATGCGTATAAAAAAAATAAAATATTAAAACTTTAATAAAAAATGAAAATGTTTGCATCTGCTGTGAATAAGAATGGATTTTATTTTAAGAGACTGTGGTTCAGTTGTAAACAACTGGGATCCTAAATACAGCGCTGACTAGTGGGTCACCATGGGCAAAGCCCTTCCCTAAAGGCATTAACAGTAAAATAAAAATGCATTTCAACTATAACAACTGTGTGCATTAAGTAATTCCAATATATTTTATTCACAAACAGTGTAACAGTGAGACATTACTTACCGGTATATGCAAAATTGAACACTAGAGCTTACCTGTATGTGAAAGAGAGCACAAAACCTTACCTATATGTGAAATTGAGCACTAGACCATACCTGTATGTTCATATTATTGGCCTTGAAGATGGCAGAGATGTCCTTAAGCCTCTTGTTTGTCCAAAGCACCATGCTCATGTACCGTTTGTTTAGGCTGTCTAGTTCACCTTTGACTATGTCAGCACCAGTCTGTCTCTTTGGCCTCTTGCTGATTTCCTCCACTCTCTCCATCTCAAGAGTTTGTAAACTCTCTTTGTACTGCTTTAATTTCTTGTCATAGATCTAGAAAGACAAATTTAAGGATTTTATGGTATGATTCAACTTCAAGGAAACACATGTAATATGGCCAACTCATAAAATAAGTCCTCACATTGATGCAACATAGATTGGCATGCATATCTGCATGCAAAATTTGTTTACTCAATAATAGTATTGAAACAAATGTGAATTCTCCTTGGACAGCATATGAATGAAGCTTTTTATTTACTTTTTTATAGCATGCCTTTAAATATGTTGAGGTATTAATTTCTTGCAAAAGGCTAACATTATTTAAAAAATAATCATTAGGACTTGTGATTAAAATAAATACACTATTTAGAAGCAAATTATTAGCAGTTAAATAATATTTTAAGCAATAATGTTCCGGACACGGAGACTAAGCCACTATGACATATTTTTTAAACATTATTTTAGTACAAATTGATCTTTCATGACACTATTATAGTTTATTTGATTAGCTCATTAAGTGAAATAGCTATTGCCAAAAAAGTTTATTTAATGACTGTCAGATAAAAGGAAGTGATTGTACTGATCAAGTTTGTGATCTGAACAAATGAGAATAGAAAACTGATCTAAGTGAAGTCAGTCTCAAGATTTTGAATTGAAGATATTTAATAAGCAATGTACTTCTATAATATGCAGAAAAAAATCTCTTAGTTCATGAAATTGTTTTTCAGTGAAGATGGTTTAATATCAGTACAATCAAGTTGAAATATTTTTGTGAGGTTTACTCTATTGTACCTTACCATAAGCTTCGTATTTACAAAATGAAAATGCATTGCAGTTCTTTTTTGGTATATTACAAACAACCAATTAATTGGAGAATACATATCCATTAGTGAATTAAATCTGTACACACTTTCATTACATTGCATGCTGACATAAATTATGCTCAAGACCAAGCCCCATGCCCCAAAGCCACAATACTTGTATATTCATTTCTGTTTCTGAATAGTGAATATGTGCAAGCAACTACACTGGGATGCAGTATCATTGCAACAACATTATGAACTATTTTCTTACATCCTAATAGTCTGACTTTCTGAACAGCGAAACATGTTCAATCGAAATGATGGCCATATCTCTTCTCTGTCACAAGAATTTTTGCTTTTATATGTACAAACTCATCTTGCTGTATCTTAAAAAAAATATCTGCCAAATCTGATCAAATTCTGACCAGATACATGGTACTGAGTGGTATTGTAAAAGTATAGTTTAAATTTTAAGGAGAAATTCTATAATTTTACAAAATTTACTCTGCATATGAGAACATTACATAGGTGATTTATTGGATATTTTAAGCAGATAACTTTGTGTCTTCAAGTACTTTGATCTTTTTTTCACAAATCTCTTCCTGTTCACTTGGCAGAAAATTTCACTTGGAATCCAAGGGTCAGAGATTTGATGCTACTTTGATTAACTTGCTTAGCGTGTGGCAGGTAAAGGTACTTGGTTCCCATTGCCTTGGTATCATAAAGCCAAAACTGTGTTGAAAATCCTGTTAAAAAACAACCTGCCAACCTACCCACCAACCAAAAATCAACCAGTCAACCTATCCTGCAACCAAAAACCAACATTTGAACCACTATAAAATGCATGCTGTATTTACCCACCGACCTGAATTTGCATCTTACACTAGATTTTGTTCCATGCTGATGACACAGATAAAAAACAGATTTAACAGAGTAAATCTTGATCTATCAGTGCATTATGTATTCATTTGGATTAACTTTCACACAGGAAATACCACTCTAATCCATTCAAATTTAACAATTCAAAAGTAAAGACATCTGTGATTGGGTGACAAAATCTCATGCTCAAACCCAAGCTCAGAAACTTTATGGGTTACTGGTCAGGCCTTGAAATAATAAAATCATGGAGCCTGGGTTCATGCTTGAGATTCTGTTTTGACCAATCACAAATAGCATTGCTTCTGAAAGCTTTTTACTGACCAGCTGATAGTGAAAACTCAAGCTCAATTTCAGATATATTATAATTTCCAGGCCTGGTCCACATCAACTATAAATTAAATAAGTTTCCCTGTATATCCCAATACAATATTCAATGTTTTCATCCCAATACAATATTCAATGTTTTCCTTTGCATTTGTTGTAAATATTGACGAAACATAAAAAACCGTCATTTGGGTAATCTGGGATAATTCCAATTTAGCAACCATCATTTGAGCACGAAGTACTGTATATACTCTCTAAGAAGTTGAGTACAAATGGAAAATGCCAAGACCTAGATAAACCATCACACAATGTTCAGACAGGTTAGGATCTCAGCAGTATCTTACAAGTAATGAGTATAATGCAAACCCCGATCTACTGGCACATTTATGTGATAGCAAATGGGTGCAAATTATTTCCAGCTGAATCCAATGTAAAAGCAGTATACATAGTACCAAAACTCTTAAGTCATTACAAAATCAAGAATTAGGTGAGATTTTTTTGGTTGCATTTAAAAACATGAACAAACAATGAGTTAAATATTAATTCCAAAATCTGGATTGTAAAAGTCAAAGTCATTTTGGTTCATATTTATGTGATCCATCTGTCAAGTGGATAGAGCTCTCATCTAATTTTAATTCAAAATTCAAATTCAAATTCAGAATTCAACCTGGACTCCTCTTTATCAGCAATTACTTTAGAATTTCTATAATTGTATTTCAAGAATGAAAAATTGTAAAAATTAATTTTCAAACATGACCTTATAACCACCATGAACTGTACACCCTCAGAAAACCAAATATCTCTGTAAACACGAACCTTTACGAAACTAAATCCAGTTTTTTGTCCCAACCTTTTTCCATCTTAATTTGAATAAACTTGTAACATAGCCAACCAAAGTTTTATAAACAGCCTTAATCCAAACAAAGTGAAATAAAACCTAAACAGAAATACACAAGATCTGATCACATCCACCATATCTATTACAAAAATTAGCAAGCTAATGATGTTTTGCGAAAATGAGTATACATTTACATGTACAGTACATTAGAGACCACCTGATCACATCTCATTTTTAATGGAAACCAAAAAAATCAAACACCTCATTTTACTGAAAAATTACTTTGGAGACCAGTAATTCTGGATTTGAACGATTTCAGAGTAATAATTTTGAAGGGTTCAATCTACTACAAAATATTCAAATAAAAATGCTGCAAATTCCTGCACAAAATAAAATGGTCACACTGTTACCCTATTACAATGGCTAATTCTTGCACTTCCAGCCATGGAAGAAATCATTTTTATCCATCCCTTCCAAATATAGTGTGACTTTAGTGCTTTAGGATCATCACAAAAGCAATTGTTAATGGTATCTTAATTGGGCAAGAGTCAATTGAAGATGTTGAACATGAGTATATTTATTCATCTGGATTATTTGACTATAGTCCAAATGTCAAGTCTGATGCCAAATATATGATAAAATTTTTTTCAGAGTATCTTGTCAAATTAGTTTGAAAAATGAAACTGTAAGACATCATGCATATGCAAATGGAATTTAAGTTTCCTAATGTGAAAGCAATCACATCAAGAGACGGTGTAACTATTACTGCATATACATAATAATATATAATACAAATGCAAATTCTTTAATTAGATTTTTAAAACACTTTTGAACACATACTCTAAATAAATCATAACAATAGAGGATAGAATTCCTGGCAATCAAAGCTTTAATATGTCCTGATACAACCTAACTTTTCCATAGCAAAATCCAATCAATCATCGTATACAAGCTTTGTTTTCTTAACCTGTCTTCTTGAATGAAACTTTGTGAAACTGACTCATACGAAGAATACAAAATTATGAGGAATTCATGACTTGTAAAATTGATACAATTTGATCTGATCCAGAATAATCAAATCTTTTTGCCCATGAAACACGAAGCTAAAACAATATAAATTCAATAACTAGAATGCATCAATGTCATTGAAAATTGGAAAATCTCATTACGAGAATTTTAACAGTTCTACAAATGCAACTTTACTAAGAGTATATTTATAATCTTAAGAATTATGGACTTTGAGCTCGTCCAAGTGATTAAGAATGTATGGACTGAGCGTGTCCGTGTTATTATGTTTCATGCCCAGTTCAAGAATATTAACTTAGGTTTTATAGTGATCCTTTTAAGTAGCAGTTTGCTTGTCATGCAAAGATCATGGCCTCTTTTAGTAATATTTTGTGATGTCATGCACAAAGAGATCTGGGTCTGTCTCAGTAATACTTTGCATTGTCATGCACAAAGAGATCTGGGTCTGTCTCAGTAATACTTTGCATTGTCGTGCACAAAGAGATCTGGGTGTGTCTTAGTAATACTAGGTAAAGTCATACACAAACAAATATGGGTCTGTCTAAGTAATACTATATAATGTCACACCCAAACAGATCTGGGTCTGTCTCAGTAACACTATGTAATGTCATACACAAACAAATAAGTGTCTGTCTCTGTAATTCTATGTAATGTCATACACAAACAGATCTGGGTCTGTCTCAGTAATACTATGTAATGTCATGCACAAACAGATCTGGCTGTGTCTCAGTAATACTATGCAATGTCATACACAAAAAATATGGGTCTGTCTCAGTAATACTATGTAATGTCATAC